>JAUTXW010001267.1:0-308007 GCA_030620095.1 Kuschelorhynchus macadamiae | reverse complement strand
TTCAGCAAATTTCAGTCAAATCATATCAGAACGCAAAATCAACCTTTCTCGCTGCCCAATTAATATTGAACCAAGACCCATGCCAAATCAAAAATATTTTACAAATAAACAAGTAGTTCGCATTCCAACAAATGTTTGCAAACCTAATTTTCGAATTACCCAAAATTTACAAAAACCTTTACCCGTAAGTGGTATATCACATGGTACAAATAATAATATGCAAAATCAGAATATTCGTATGACTATGATTTTCATAGTTATATAATGACCATTCCTATCACGGCTATACAAACTTTACCAATCAAAATGAATTGTACCCAGGATAAAATTATTCTAAAACGCAAACGGATAATAATTGTCCAAATTTTAATGACCACATAAAAATTCATTGAATTTATGATTTTGATGAAAATATCTCCATATATTAAAATTTCCAACCTACCTTTAAAACTCTGATATGATATCGGGACAACAAAATCTTTTTTAAGCCCTCAAATAGCCGAAAATTATATTATTGTTTTACAATATTCATTTTTCAAACCACTACTAAAGATTTTTGGCGGGAAATATCAGATTTTAGTAAGTTTAATTCTGAAATACAAATAAAATTTTACCTACTTAAATTTCATCATTTTTTCGATAGTCTTATTGGCTACAAAGCATTTATGAACTAGTACAAAAAATAAGAGTTATACGAGTAGGTATGTTATACATATTAGGTATAATTTTCTTACTGCGTGCTATAAATATGCTTTTAAATGTGGTGCATACAACATTTTTTATTACGATCGTTATTTAATAAATTGAAAAATAGAAAAAGTTTTAAAGATTTAATCATTTGCTTATCATTTGTTAAACCTAGATTTCAAATCTGAGGGGACCGATTATCGCGTTGTCATGGTAATTACAAAGCTATTTAAAATTAAATATGTATGTGTCAATCAATAATAACAAACTTATCAATGCTTTAGCTATGGTGTCAGTGTCAATAAATTATTAAGTTTTGCTGCCGTTTGACCACAATTTAAAATGAAAATGCCTGATAGTGAAGGAAATGATGAACTTACAATACTTCTGATACTGAAAACGGCGAAAGAAATGCTAGATTTGTTGCCAGAAAAATAAAAAAAGCAATACGAAAAGGTTGTTTAAGGAATGGTATCAACGAAATACGGTCAATAATCATATATCAAAAAACATTACTCCTGCCTTTTTTCAGTTCAAAAACCCTCATTATTTTGTCCAATGTTAGAAAATATTCAAAATTAATAGCATTTTTGAAACGAAAATCCATTAGATATAGTGCAAAAAAATCCAGAATATACACTAGAGAACAAATATTTAAGTTTTTAGAAGAATGATGAAAAATACTTATTTTGGAAAGTTATCGCCATCACCGCTATTCCTAGAGCATGTTCTAGCAATCAACTAGTCAAAATGACCACCTACAATGTCAAAATGCCGAAAATGTTTTGGTAGCTCGAATTCCGCATACGAAAAATGGTTGTTTCGTCGTGTCCAATGGAAAACCTCAAAATATTCAACTTGTTAAAATATATGTGCGCTTTGTAGGAGTTAATACTTTCGGAAAAATACCATCCGAAATACCAAAATAGCCGGTGTATAGATGTATCTCACATTTATACACCGACCATTGTTTCGGAGGATCATACTCGTCACTATTAGCTGAAACTGGTGGATCTTTTTTAAACGTGAAGCGTCATGATGGTTTGAAGATTTCATTCAAAACAAAACAAATATTGCCCATCAAATTCTTAGGACAAGAAAATGTTAGTGGTCACTTTGGAATTGTGCAAAATGTGAATGAAAATCACACATAGTGAATCATTTTGAAATGAAAGCATCTACATCTAGTACAGACCCAATGACAATTTATGATAGAATTGAACTTTCACAAAAAATATTTTTTTTCTTCCATTATTTTGTCTTTTTAAGTTTCCTCCTAATAATGAAATTATGAATACAAATAAGAAAATGCGTGTCTTTTTATGTGTTTATTTCAGGTTGTCAAAAATTATGCCAAACATTTTTTAATATATTTTACACCGCGATAATTCAAAATTTACGTCCACAAATCAGGTAAAACATCGAATAAAAACAACATATACACAAAATCTTATGGATACGGGTCTCTGAGGGAGAAAGACAAAAATTGGCACCCGCGTGCCGAAAATATTTAGGCGCCCTTTAAATATCGTATGTAAATAATATTTTAAGAATAAGCATTTAGTTGATTAATTTGAATCAAATAGCTCGTATTGATTCGGTATAACTAAATAAAGTCATATTGGTTTTTAAATTTTAAACACTTGCGGACTCACGTTCATATGAACTTTTCGTCTTATTTTCCTACAAAAAAAATTTCCTTTAAACATTGGCGTATGTTTTTTGAAACTCCTAGGTATATTTGATTTTAATTTTATATCGAAACAATATAAAATTCAAAAACTAAAATTTAATACAATGTTAAAGGGTTGCAAATCACAAACTAGTAAAAAATTAAAAAAAGTATTACTAAAAAAATTAATTCATATCATTTTTATATTTTGGTAAAAATCCAATATGGCGGAACAAAATGGTGGCCTAATTATCCAATTTACCTAATATGTTGCACAAAAATCAAGTATTAGAATGAACTAGTAACATTTTGGTACTAATCCAAAACCGCCAAATAAAAAATTTAAAAAATCAGCCTAAAAAACTATTTATTAGTTTTATTTCAAATTTGGTTTAAGAATTAAGTATGATATAGAAATATGACGGAACAAAATGACGGTATAATGAAATTCTTAAAAAATGGGAGTAAACGATATATATAGTAATATAATGTAAGATGAATTAAATAAGTAACTACTACTTATTTAATTCATTTTGCATTATATAAAAAAATCAAGTGTGGCATAGGTAGAAACTGCAATATAGAAATATTGGTACATAGTAGTGTGTGGTCGCCTTTATCAAGCCGGTGTCTTATTTATGGTTCTAAGGCAAATAAAAATATGGAAAACATCACTATCAGTCATCAGTATGTAAAACTGATGTGCTACATTAAAATAGTCTCAATAAACTAAGAAAAATCACATTTTATACTTTCACATCTTTGAAGACATTTGAAAATCAATAAATCTGGAATTTTGTCCTCCAGAATAAAGGAGTCCCTACACTACAAGATTTAGTATTTATTTAAATGTGTTTTGCTGCAAGTCATTGGTGGTAGCTTAAAAGATGCCTTTTTTAAATTGTTCTGAATGTCAAACCCCATGTATTTTTAAGAGTAGACCAAAGGAAGAAGAAAAATTTGGAGCACCGTGTGACTCCTGTAATAATGTAATCTGTAAAGAATGTTCTGGGATCACCACTACAGAAGCTTATGCAGTGGCTTTAGCCCGTAGAAATGTAATTTTGTATTGTCCAAATTGCAATAATTGTATTGGTGATAGACACAAAATAAACAAACTTAATGATTATATGAAAAGTATAAGGCTGAATGCAGACAAAAGGATATTTTAATCGAGAAATTGCAGAATGAGTATGAAATAACGAAGACAGAGCTTGAATCTGAAGTAATCAAGCTAACTTCTGAAAACAAAGTTAAATCGGACCACATAACTAGACTTAAGAGAAACACTAAAGATTTTGAAGACTCTATTTTTGGAGCTGAACAAGAATTTCTTGACAGACTAAAAGCACAGAAAGCAAAGGCAAATTCTTCAATTAATTGATACTAATACTGAACTTTCCAATAAAATAGGGACTTGCCGGACGAAAATAATTCTCTTGAGTCTGTCTATGTGCTTTGAACAATTTAAAATCCAATCTATTGACTAGCATTGAAGATGATATAAACTCTAGTTTGTATCATCTGCTGATGATGCTAACTTGATTAGCGAAACGCGCGTCCAGAACGTAACAAGTTGTGGTGTAGTGTGGTTAGAACTCTTGTATTTTGACGTTGGTTTTAGTTAAGTATAAGTCGTATTTTAATAACAATTTTGTAAATGTTGAAAAATTTAATTATTTGTTAGAGGAATGTATTTTTGAATTTTCGCTGTGCTTTTCACCTTCAGCTCAGGTTTATGAATTTTTGAGGAGACTTGATATTATTCTCCCACACATTTCGCTTTGCTCTAGAATTATCCCGGCTGGTGACCTTAACATCAACTTTGATTATAAACATTCAATTAATACTGTTTTGCTTGTAAATTTGCTCGCAACTTAGGATTTAGAAATGCATGCTGACTCACCTACTCGTGTATCTACAACTTCAGCCACTACTATTGATTACTTCTGCTCAAACATCGATGTTACATCTTGCTCAGTCATAGAAGCTGGCCTTTCTGACTACAAGGCTGTGTGTTGTACCTTTTCTGGTATGTTGGCTGAGATTGATAATAAACGCTGTCATGGTAGAATCTTTAGTCAGGCAAATTTTGATGCATTTCGGCATCTTTGTCTTAATGTCAATTGGCTGGGTATAGAAGTGTCTCCACAGCCATTCACCACATTTCACAATGTTTTACTAGACGTCTTTGACCGAGGTTTTCCACTGCGTCAGTTAAAACATAGGAAAAAGAACCGAAAACTCTGGCAGACTAAAGGAGTGAAAATATCGGCAGCTAACCTTCATTGTCTTAACTATATTAAAAAATATTCTGATAATTTAGGTTTTATTTCGCATTGCAATAGATATCGTAGGATTTACCGTAGACTAGTAAATGCTGCAAAAAAATATTATTATGAAAACCCACTTTCATGTGCTAAGAACAGACAGAAAGAGAGTTGGTGCATTATTAACGAATTGCAAATAAATCTGGTAGTGACATTGATCCAGATACATTGAACGGTTTTTATTGCAGTATTGCATTAAAATTGGTCCAGAATTTGGCTGTGGGAGTTGATCCTCTTTCTTATTTGAGAGATTTATCTGTGCCTGGTTCTTTTTATTTTTTCCCCACACATAACCATGAGATTAGAGAGACTCTTCTTAGTATCAAAAACAAGAAAGATCGTAGAGATGACGAGATTTCAGCTGAAGTTCTCTTAAAGTTGCCGGAAAGTGCTTTGGATGCCCCCGCTTTTGCAATTAATGATTCCTGGTCTAAAGGAGTTTTTCCTGCATGCCTAAAATCGGCAATAGTGATTTCCCTTGCATTAGGGCGAGGATCTCAGTGAGCCCTCGAATTTTCGTCCAATTTCTGTTTTTCTACGGCCTCCAAGGTTATTGAGAAAGTTGCTAAGGAGAGATTGTGTGAGTATCTTGAGACATTTCATTTACTTACCTTGAATCAGTTCGGATTGCAAAACGCAAAAGGGACGTACAATGCAATTTTTGGTTTTCTCGAGGGCGTCTACACTAACATTAATCACGGAGAGGCGGTGGCAGCAGTTTTCTGTGATCTCTCAAAAGCCTTTGATTGTGTCGATCACAGAATATTGCTGTCTAAGCTCGAGTTGTATGGTTTCAGAGGCTCGGCGCTGTTGTGATTTTCTCCATACCTTTCAGGTCGAAGCCAATCTGTAACTACTTCCGAAAGGCGATCTTCGTCATTGAGCATAAATTGTGGGGTTCCGCAAGGCCCTGTTTTGGGTCCTCTCTTGTTCTTGATTTATATTAATGATCTTGTGAAAGTTAACACATCAGGAAAATTTACCTTATTTGCGGACGACACCTCGATTGTTTGGCATAATAAAGAGATTGCTCAGCTAAGGAAAATTATAACTCACGACTTGCCGGAGGTTAAAAGATGGTGTGATTCAAACCGACTTTCCTTCAACTTGACGAAGACTAATGTTGTTGGTTTTAGGTGTGATATGCAGAACTTGCAGTTGGACAGTGTTACAATCCTTGACAGCCACGTGACAAGGTTTTGGGGGTTTTTGTTGATAAAAATTTTGCGTTTCGAGGATCACGTTTTAAATTTGAGCAAGAAACTCTCTTCTGGCTGCTTTGCAATCAGAATTGCAAGAAATGAACTTGGAATGGCAGTGGCGCGTACCGTTTACTTTGCCTTATTTAAATCGCACCTCAGATATGGAATTCCATTCTGGGGTTTTAGTAGTCAATATCTGTTAAACATCTTGTTTATGCTGCAGAAGAAAGCTGTTCGCTTTATTGCTGGTGTGAGTCTAAGAGAATCCTGCAGACTTATTTTCTGTTACAAAAAATCCTAACTCTTAGCTCTTTATTTATCCTCGAAACAGCATGTCTAATCTTTAAATACCGAGAAAATATACAGCGTCCTGCAGGTCAACGAAACACCAGACAAGCTTTGGATTTGCCTTTGCCAGTGCCTACTACTGCTTTGACTATGAATTCTTCGATTTATGAGGGCAGAAAGCTTTTTAACCACTTGCCAAGTAGCCTTAGAACAATTGGGTCATTAAAATAATTTAAAAGAAGTCTTAAAAAAGTATTGATAGGCAAAGCCTACTATAACCTTGCCGAATTGTATGCTGATCCTATTGCCTAATCTGTCTATTTGTGTATGTTATCTATCTTATGTTCTTTTTTCAGCTGTACTATTTTGCACATACTTGTATTTACTATGTTTGTATTTTATGTTGTTTAGCTTGTTTAATGTTTTAAGATTTTTTGTATACTATTAGACTTTATATTATTTTGTAGTATGCTTTGTCAATGGAAATCGCATTTCCTCGATAATAAAGTATTTTGAGTTTGAGCCAATATGGTGGGACACAAAATGGTGCCCAATAAAAATGTTGGAAAGACAGTATATTGGGTTACAAAATGACTATGTACCAAACTAAATTAAGTCACACTTCACTAATCCTAATAAAAGAAAAGATTCATAACGAGGAAAGTTTCCGGTAAATGAGTTTACCGATTTTTAATATTGTAAATTTCTACACCAATCCTCATTTATATTAAGGATAATAATCAATGTCTTATTTGATAATATAAAAATCAGTATTAAATGGATCGAATCCCTTTTCTTCAATAGAAAACTTTTAGTGCTTTATTCATTGCAAATTGTTTAAAACGCCGAGTTTTAAACAATTTGAGATTATTTTTTCCCAACGCAGCTTTAAACCTCTATTTTGTTGCCTCTTAAGAGTGACGCCCGCGTACGTTGCACGCGATGCACCCACGGCCCTGGTAGTCTCCAAAAAAGCAGATGCTTTCGGAAAAAGCCAATACCGCATTGAGTGCGACTTTCGTAAAATTAATTTTAAGATTACTGATAACAATTATGAAATTTCTAATATTTCAGATATTTTAGACAAATGGGGAAGATGTCAATATTTTTCAACTATACATTTGGCAAGTGGCTTCCGTGAAATTGAAACTCACCCCGATGATATAAAATACCGGCTTTTGATGTCGAAAATGTACATTATGAGTAATCCAACAAACGATCGACAACGTTTTAAGAGACCTAAATAACAAAATATGTTTTGTTTATATGGACGACATTATTGTCTTTTCCAACTCCCTGCAAGAATATATAGTTAGTTTAAAACAAATCCCTTAAAAATCATTAGTAGTTAAACAATTCAATTAGATAAATCCGTATTCCAAAAAAACGGAAGTAGCATTTTTACTTTATATCATAACCTCTGATGGCGTTAAACCAATCCTCGACAAATACGACTATCTTAAAATATCCGATTCCTAAAACTGCCAAAGAAATTATTAAATTAATCCCTAGCACAGACTAGGATTGTTAGGATATTATAGGAAGTGTATTCCAAAAAATCTATTTATATTTACGATTCTTTATATATGAAATCATTCGAAGACTCTAAATCCCTCTTAATAAACGAACCTCTCTTACAGTACCCCGACGTTTCTAAATAATTTAATTTAACTACTGAAACAATTAATAATGGCCTAGGTTGTCTTCTCTCACAAGGCCCCATAGGTCAAGATATATATATCGCGTATGTGTCAAGGACTCTTAGCTAACGTGAATGGAACTCTGTGCTTATAGGCATTATGCATTCGGGAGAAAATTCAAAATAATACCCGGTCATCAGCGTTTTCAATGGCTTATGAATTTAAAAGAACCTAAATTTGCATTTAATCCGCTGGCGTCTTAAACTCGAAGAATTTGATTATGAAATCAAATATATAATGCAAAAAAATGCAAATGCTGACGCGGTATCCTGTGTTAAGATGAATGTAAACGATTTGGTGGTATGTGTAAACGATATCAATAAACCTCGTCGTGATGACAATGACACAAACCCTGACCTGACTTACCGCCTCTTGTACATTATCTGCAACAATTCAGAACAATCCTATGTTAGACGATCCTATTCCAAGTATTACCCAAGAACCTCACTGGAGTGTCCAGTCTCTTAAAGAATCATACCAATTATTTTGATGTTAGGTTTTTTTCAAATCTAATTTCCGATTGTTTTGAGATGTGATTTTATGGCTTTAATGATGTGTTTTATGCTTTTAGGATGATCTTATCGACGAACTTGAGCTAACCTAACCTTAACGGAACACCTACCAGTAGAGGTTTTATTTAAAAAAATCCTGTTTTATTATGCATTCGGAATTCGGTTGGCGCGTGCTCTTTTTTTACAGGAAACCTAATCAATCCTGAACTAACCTAATGTTCATTTTTAATAATTATAAGTTTTTTTTTAACTTAAACAACTCATACTCCCAAACGGGGATTCGAAAACATATGCGCGGTATCCACAGCCGAGTCTCTTACCACCGAACTAGGAAAACCGTGCTGAATATTCAACTAAACTTGTTTACTGTCCACAAAGAAGCTACGAGTCTGTAGGAAGCACATTGTAAATCTGTTTTGTGATTTTCGCCGCCAATGTGTTCCGCTATCTTAAATTCATATCACTGTTTTACCAACTCACCTTTATACTATAACTGAATATCTTATTTCAGAAACAACCCAAATCACAAAACACAAATTCAGAAATAATTAGATAAAAGTAATAAGGACCCCCAAAACTCTTTAGATAAATTCTAAATTGAACCATGACTTACAACAACATAATAAATAGTAAGAGCTAAAGAAAAAAATAGTTTTAGGCAGGTGAGGTCAATTTAAGGGGTCAAATATCGCATGGACTTAGATTGTTTCTGCATTCAGTCCAGAAAAGTCTTATGTTATTTTTTAATGATGTTTCGGAGTAGCAGAACACTGTAGAAAGCACATTGAACAATCTGTTTTATGATCAGTTAGTTTGATTTCTGGTGGATTTAAGGTTTCGATAACGGAATAGATTTACCTCCTAACGATATAGGTTATGTTAAAATAATCCTTGCTTTAATATAGACTCGGAATTCGATTGCCAAATCGGGGTCCTCACGCCTATAATTTTAAGTTTTTATTCAGAAACTTTTGATTGCTGGTCAGTGTAGACGAATCACAGCCAGAGGTGATGCCTTGAACGAGGAAGAGATCTGATAACAAGATTGCATTAAAGTAACAGAAGGGAAAAATAGCGAAAAAACTATATTTAGGAATATTATCTGATTATATTCTACTTAGCGTGGATTGCAGATTAAAAGTTTTAAAACTGAGTGCAAAAACATCGGAATATAAGGAGTGAAAAACACTGCAATTTTGAAGTGCAAAATTTAGAAAATCGGTAAATTTCTTTTACCACGTTGTGAGTATTTTCTTTTGTTAGAAATAGTGAAGTGTGACTCAATATAGTTCGGTAGAAAGTCATTCAATAACACATATAACATTTATAATAGGCACCGTTTTGCTCCACCATATTGCCTTCCTAATAATATTTTACCAATTTCTACTTATGCCACACTTGATAAATTAAATAAGATGACAGATACCGCTATTTCGTCATGTTGAATTCGTACCAGTTTATTCCTATATCATATCAAATTTTTCTGCAAATTTATAGTCAATTGTATCCATTTTGTTTTGCTGTCTTGTATTCATACCAAAATGTTATCAGTTCATTCTTATGTAATACTTAATTTTATGTTCAAAAATTGAGGTAAATCGGTTAAGTACTTTTTTAGCTATTTTTAGTAATAATTTTTGTATTGTTTTCGTCTTCTTGTTCCGCCATATTAGATTTTTACCAAAATATTAACAGCTCATTCCCGTATGACCCTTACTGTTTGACCAAAATTTAAAGTAAATCGGATAAGACGTTTTTAACCTATGCCTCGAAATGACAGATAGACAGACCGACAAATAGACCGAGAGAATTTTTGTTCTTGGGACGGTATAACGTGAAGATATGTAAAACCTGCTGATTTTTTTCACGATTACAAAAAATTTATTTCGCCGCCATTTTGTTTCGCTATCTTAAAGTCGTATCATGGTTTTACCAGTTCACCTTTGTACCATAATTACATAACTTATTTAAGAAACAACCTAAATCACGAAACACAAATTCAGAAATAATTAGATAAAAGTAATAAGAATAAGGGCCTCCAAAACACTTCAGATAAATTCTAAATTGAACCGTGACTTACAACAACATAATATATAGTAAGATTTAAAGAAAAAAATAGTTTGCAGGTGAGGTCAATTCAAGGGGTAAAATATCGCATAGATTTAGATTGTTTCTGCATTCAGGGCAGAAAAGTGTTATTATTTTATTTTTTAATGATGTCTCGGAGTAGGAGAACACTTCTAAAATCAACACAAACTAAAATTCTCTATTAAGTTACAGACATTTTAAAAAAAATTAATTATATTTTTTCATAGTTAAACTATTCTAAGAAATATTTATAAAAATTCTAGACTTTTCGACAAAAAAACTTTTGAATTTGATAGGCTTTTTTGTAGAAATTGGAACATGTTTGTCAGGAATAACGAGATCTACTGTCAAAGCTAATGGACCCGCTAGCGTAAAAATATATGGAATATGGGACTATATAACCTTACGCTACAATAAAAGTTTTGCGGGTTTTTTTACTGAACAAAAAATATTGTGAAATGTTGAAAACGAATGGAATATCGAAGCTTTTTTTGCATTTCCCGGTAATGATCGTGGTGATGTTTGAAATGAAAATTGAATGCAGAAATCACTTTAAGTCCCCGACCAAGGTTGCTTCTGCAGTCAGCTTATTGTTTTAGTTTGGATAAGGTACAGGGACGGCACAAAAACCTCCGACATTTGACTGAGGCACTGTTTGGCAATAAACAGAGTGATAGGCATTTATGCTGTACCCTGTACATTTACACTCGTATTCACTAAAGCTTTGAATAAATAGCACTAAAGAGACCAGGTCTAACTTGAGAGGTGTGGATTTGAGATGACATTTTTAACAAATGAGCAAATAATTTTTGTAAAACCGGCGACTAAGAGTTTTAAGTACCATAGCAACTAGACCTGATTTAGCCCTTAAACCTTTTTAGTAAATACGGGGTTAGAATCTTGAAATTAACTTTTTTTACACTTGATCGATAGAGTTTCGGCTTTGGAATGGCATTCCATCTGTAAATCAAATTTGACAAAAAGTTAACTTTTCCTGAGCTGTTTCTGAAATGCCGAATCAATTATTTATTGCACCAAATTTGAAATCAATCCATTAAGCCGTTTTCAGGCTGAATTTTTAAATATTTTATTAGGCCGCCATTTTGGATTCAGACCAAAATTTTATCAGTTGAGTTCCACATAACATTTGATTTTTGTGCAAAATTCGAGGTAAATTGGATAAGTAGTTTTTTAGCAATATTTTCATAACATTTCGCCAGACTGCCACTTTGTTTTGCCATATTGGATTTTTACCAAAATGTTACAAGGTTATCTCCATATTATGACCCTAAATTTTTGACCAAAATATGAAGTCCACCGTATAAGTAGTTTTTTATGTATGACGCGAGCAGGTACACCGACAGACCAACAGATAGACAGACCAACGGAATTGAGAAAACGTATTTTTCGGCATCTGACTCTGAAACGTAAATATCCGAAAAGATCTTGGATCGATCATTATACCGTACCTCATATATTCACGTTATGCATTGTGTCAACCCTGTAAACCCGTGTAACACAGAAATCTGGGTTGGGGTTTTCTGTGCCGTGTAATAACAAAGATTTGACGTATACAAGGCAAGCGGTGACCATTGGATTATAGCCTTATACAAGGAAACCTTGTCTAAGATTATAGCAAACTGACCAATGCTTTATATATACGTCAGTGTTTAATAGGAAATACAAAGCTGAAAACATACCCAATATGATTTGTAGTAGGAAATTGCCGTAGTGTGTATTTTTGCCGGGAAAGTTTTTCAACAAGACTCTGCCCCTACCATTGAACAAAAATGTGCAACGGGTGGAGTTTGTTGTTTCCCGTTCTCGTAATTAATCTATAAAGAGATAAATGAAATAGTTTCTCTTGTCAAAATCTTAAAATAAGCAAAATTTTTTCACTTTTATCATACAAAATAAACATAAAAACAGTATAATTACACTTTTATCATATTATAAAATTAAACATTAAAAACAGTATAAGAAAGAACGAAAGTTATATTTAACATTCTACACAGATTTTTAATATATAAACAAACAGATCTAAATAAGTACATGAATAGTTTTACATAAGTACATAAATAATTGTATACCACGGAAATCATCAACTGAGTGTTCTATTTACTTCCCCATCACTTCACCCTTCATTATAAGAAAACGCTTTATGAATATCTAGGTCGTATCTTACATCTGTTATGTGTGTAGTCAAATCAGAATGGCTTAAGATATTGTTAGTTTGTTTGTCGGGTTACGTACTGACCGTGGGAAAATGAGGGGTTTAACCCCTTTGTACTCACGTGTGCGTTAAATGCCATTCTTTCATCAAAT
Source organism: Kuschelorhynchus macadamiae (assembly GCA_030620095.1). Classification (NCBI taxonomy): domain Eukaryota; kingdom Metazoa; phylum Arthropoda; class Insecta; order Coleoptera; family Curculionidae; genus Kuschelorhynchus; species Kuschelorhynchus macadamiae. Next base: position 295,203 of record JAUTXW010001267.1, on the reverse strand, counting down.
ATGATGCCAAGATACTTGGTTTGTTTGGGAGGATCATTAGGACGTAAAGCTGGGTATCCTACAACCGAGCTAGAAAACCCATGCATGAACATTCAACAAAACTTGTGTATACTCCGCGGATATAAACCACAAACAGAATAAATAAACTTACAACCAATAGGAAACACATTAAACAAACTGCGTTGTGATTGGCGGATGCCGGGCTGTATTCATGGCATTTCACAGTCCTGTAAACAAACAGGTAAACTGGGTGAATTTCAACATAAAATATATCATACATACAATATACAGTTGTGTAGTCTCCAATTTCTATGTAAAATAAAAGATATCCATCCGGGGAACTTTTTAATTTAACTTTTGGGAAAATATGTATCAAATCATCGTTACCGCATTCTGCCAAAATCAGAGAACTTTTTTTATATTTCACAAGTACAAGACCCAAGATTAGAATCCGCAAAGATTTTTGATAAATAATTCAAGGAAATGATCCAAATTTGAAATCGATGAAGAAATAATGGTTTTTGAGGGAATGAACAATGGTTTTGAGTACAGAGTGGTCACAAGTGGAGGTTATTGATCTCATTAACAATGGCTCTGGCCTAGGTAAACATTTACATAATTCATAAATATATATGGTTCTCCAAAAAAAAAATCGAATATCAGCAATAGTCAAAATTAGTTATAAAATAATTTTACTAAAATACACATCATAGTGAAGTATTTTTAAACCTGAAAACATGACTTCTTTGAGGCCAATGTAATTTCATAATTTTTCAAAACAAACTAATTCTTACTTGCTATTCCACCTAATCATAAGGCCTACCACCCAATTTACAGTTTATTGTCATTGACTACTGAAATATCAGCTAAAATTATCACTAAATCAGATCTTACCACAATTTTATATAATTTTTTTTAGTCGTTGCTCATTTTGATGTTAACAGAAACCAAACCTTTTTGTTTTTGTAGTTGCCAAATTTTGTAGTGTTTTTGTGTGTCAGAAATACTATAGCATGCATCTCTTAGACATATTTTACTAGCATTTAATCTTAACTTTTAACCTAACTAAACCTAAGCTAATCCTAACCAAACCTAACCAAACCTAAGCTAACCAAACCAAACCTAAGGTGGATATAAATGGGCTATTTGAATAAAAAAATTATGAACATCATCTAACAACAAAAACGAACATTTAAATAAAAATTCTTCTAGGTATCCAATGAAGTGTGCTTCCTTCCTCCCATATTGTGGAATTGCACCTCTTATATCCTGCCAAGTGTGTTCTATATTTTGAGTACTAATTTGTGGGTTGGTAGGATCTACAAAGTGAATAGAATGATTTATTTGTAGGTGCTGAAGACCTTCATTTGGTAAAACATCATAAGATTTCCAGCAGTCAGAGACAACAATGATGCCTGGAAGTATCCATTGTTTGATAACTGTCAATAAAGTTTCTGTAGTTCTATTTTCAACTGGAACTAAGAAACTCTTTTAGAGTGTCTTTTGAAACCCCTACTGGTCTTCAATTCTATGTCCCCTATTATATTTTCTTTTCCCAAATTTTGCTTTGTCTATTTCAACAATTTTTCCAACTCCAATGATTTGTTGTGAATTTGTAACAACCCACTGAATACATACCTCCTTACAGAATGAAGACCAATCGATGACAACATTGACACACTTCAGGCATTCAACGCTAGACACTACGTTTTTTTTGCAGTGAGGACATTTTGCTCTATCTGCAGCTGTTGCCTCAGCAGCAGAGTTATTTGGCTCCGTCTGATCGCCCATTATTGTCAGTACACATGCACCGAAATTTCCGATGTTTATGTTTATGACAGTGTTTATTTTGGTGATTGTTTATTATTTATATTGATGTCCAGTACACATGCACTGAAATTTTCAATGTTTATTATCGATGGGTACACCTGCTCTGACGTTCTGAGGAATTTAGGCTTGTTTACTCAAAAATTTTTTTGCACTAAATGTTTTTATGAAGATTTCTATATCAAACAACGTGAATACTGCTAATAAGCAACAATTTGGTTTTCGTAGAGGGAGATCCACAGTGGATGCTATAATGGAGCTATGTGAGGCAATACTCGGGAGCTTTGACGAAGGCCTGTTTATAGGGACAACCTTCTGCGACCTCTCCAAGGCCTTCGATTGTGTCTTGCATGAGTTGCTATTAAATAAACTTAGGTTTTTACGGCTTATGTCCTAACAGTATAAAACTAATGGAGAGCTACCTTGTTGGCCGGGAGCAGGTAACCTGCTTAAAGGGAGAGACTTCAGGACAAAAACCCATGCGACATGGGGTCCCCCAGGGATCAATTCTGGGACCAATACTTTTTCTGGTGTATATCAACGACATCACCTCATCTCTTCCCCTTTTTATGGTTGCATTGTTCATGGACGACATCAGCTTTACTGTGGAACACAAAGAGTGTGAGCAAACTGAAAGATAGAATGAATGATGCATATGCAAGTGCAGGTGATTGGTTTGCAGCAAACCGACTGAACCTAAATGAGAACAAAACGGAGGAAATAATTTTTACATTGTGGAGAGAATATATAGAGAATATATTGAGAATTCAGAACAGGTCAGGTTCTTGGGCATGTATTTGGATTCAGGACTAACTTTTGAACAACATGTCAATAACATTGTGCCCAGGTTGTGCAGGGGTGTCTATGTGCTTAGAAGCCTGGTGTGAACTGTTGATCAGGATGTATGTTTAATGGCGTTTCATGCGCTCGTTCAGTCAATTTGTGTGTATGCCTTGCTTCTCTGGGGACATTCCTCTCATGCTGAGAGAGTGTTTGCTGTCCAGAGGAGAGCTTTAAAAATTGGAGCAGGAAGGGGCTACCGGGATGATGTAAAAGAAACATTTAAACAGCTAGGTGTTATGACATTGCCACCTCGTTACATTTTTGACTGCTTAATGTATGCTAAAAACAACTTGCAGTGTTATGCTGTTGTGCGGGATGGACATGATCATGACACCAGAAATAACAGTAACTTGCTTGTGGAGTACCTGCACCTGAGTAGGTCTTGGAATGCTATGTTTTGCCATGCCCCAACTTTCTACAATAAGTTGCCCCAAGGCATAAGAGAATCTGAGATAGGGAAGTTTAGATGGCGTGTCAAAGGTTTTCTGACTGGCAAAGCCTATTATAGAGTACATGATTTCCTGTGTGATACCTTTCATGAACATGATTTTAATGTGTAGTGACGTCATTATATGTTCCATGTTTTAGGGTAGTTTTAAAATATTTTTAATATGTATTTTTAATATAAACAAAGCTTCATTTTTTTTAACATGTGGCACTAGGTCACACTTACTATGATTGACTTTAAGTAAAGACATTGTATTTCTAACTTGTATATACATGTATATGATTTGATTTGATTTGAAAATTAGAATTTGGCATTCCATGTTTAATTATACAAACTATGCACTAAATACTGAAGTTTCAGGATAAAATCGAATTTTAATCTATTTCTTAGAAATGGGGATGTCTCTAATGGCGTTAACACTAGGGGTCAAAATAATTTGGTTATTCCAAATCATGGCACATCCCTTTTTCATAAGGTCCCCCTCTTAAATTGTATAAAGGTGGATAATGCTTTACCTACCAATATAAAATTAATTCAGGGAAAATATTCATTTAAGTCCCATTTAAGGGAATTTTTAATTGCGAGTGAATTTTATAGTTTGGATGACTATTTTAATGTATTACCTGCTAATGTTTTTTAATATTATGTTTATGTATACTTATTGATTTGTTTTTTTTGTTTTGCTTTGTATTATGTATAATGACCTACCATATTATCTTAAGTTTCTTTTTTGTAATCTGTGACATTGTCTATGTTCATTTTTGAATGTTTTATGACAATAAAAGTATTATTATTATTATTATTATTAAGTATGGAGTTCTACAGGGCAGTGTCATTTCAACTTTACTCTTTTATATCTCTCTTATATAACCTACATGACTATTTTTTATCACAAATCTTATTACAATAAAGCTGTTTTTGACTTGCCTTTGACTTTTGATTTAAGCAGATGACTCCTCTGTGGCCACCTCTGCATCAACTGTCAGTGAACTGACTACTTCAGCCAATTTGATTGTAGAGTACTTTTCTAAATGGGGCAAGGAAAATCACCTAATAATGAACGACAACAAAAATAATTATATAACTTTCTACCTACAGTGGGAAGTAGGACAAATAAATATATCTTTAAACAGAGTGGATAATAATAATATTTTATTAGTCCAAAAGGTCACAAGCAATGACATGATGTCATAAAATTTACTTAAAACTAATCTATTAAAAAAATATCACAAAACTTACAACAATTATACTCGCCATGTTTACGAAGTACAGTAAGATCACAAATCAGAGGAAGTATATATACAGACAATATTAATATTACCTTACATTTAGACAAATCTATGTATTATATGTAACATTACAACAATACGAATACAGACAATTTCGGGTATTTTATTGGCCTAGAAACTCTTTGAGTGTGTAGTATGCTGTTCCTACTAGATAGCTAGTCAGTCCCTTCCTAAATTGGATCAAGGTATTTGGTACCTTAATACATTTGGGAGTTTGTTGTAGATTTGAATACACACATAATAGGGGGATTTTTCAAAAAATCTTGATCTATGTATTAGTACTGTGAGTTCATTTCTACTTCTGGTTGGATACTGGTGATATAGAGAATTTCTTGGGAATTTTTCTTGGTTATTCTGAACATACATTGCACACTTTAGTATATATGTTGAGTAGAGAGTTAGGATCTTTTTGGTTTTGAATATTTCTCTGCAAGACTCCATGGGTTTTAGGTTAAGGATTAATCGTATAATCCTTTTCTGTGCGACAAAGTGCGGTTTATATTAACAGATTGTGCCCAAAGCATTGTATTGTAGCTCAGATGGGAGTGTGCAAGTGAATAGCATGTCATCATTAGAGTTTCAATAGGAACACTTTGCTTTAGCCTAAGGAGAGCAAAGTATGCCTTGTTTAGTTTGCCAGAAACATAATCAAGTTTTTTCTCCCATGAGAGTCCCGAGTCGACATATGATCCCAAAAACTTAACTACTTGTTCTCCCTCATCTCTGGTTGGTATTTTTGGTGCTGACTTATGGAATGGTATAGTGATGGTCTTGTTTCTGTTTAGTACGAGCTGATTTGAAAAGCATTATTGATTTATGTTCTTCATCAATGAGTCAATCTTATTTATCGCAGAGATGGCCGCAGTGGTGTCGTCGGCGAATTTTATGGTTATATCAGGCATGCACAGGTCATCTATGAAGACCAAAAATATGAGCGGAGAAAGCACTGATCCCTGTGCTGTTGCAATATCAGTGCTATATTCACTCGATGTTCGGTCCTCAATTTTGACTAGCATTTTTCGATTTTCCGGGAAGGACATTATTAAGGCATTTGCTTTTCCCCTGATGCCAGCATTGTCCAGCTTCAGCTTAAAAACTGCTCTAACGTTAAACTATTGGAAAGTAATATAAATAATTAATTAGTAAATAAATCTATGTTAGCGGGTAGGATAATTGACGAAATTTGTGAAATAAACAAGACCTGCCCAGTAAATTGTAATTTTGGTACCTATGACATACCTCAAAAACCACTTTCAACTGGTTCAAAACCTGATAGCCTACCTTTACCATGTTCAGTGTTGGTTGATTTTTTAGTGAACAACAGTCGTCCGAAGAGTCCACCATAGTTAATAAAACTAATAACAACAAAGTGTCTGTGATGTTATTGAACATACAATGTATTAGAAATAAGACTGACGAATTACAATTACTTTACCACCATGTAGGCCTGTATTTAAATCAAAAAAAATTCTGACTTTAGCAGGTCTGTTTATATTGGAGTCAGTGTGCCTGATGCACACTTTTGGCCACACGCCCTACAGTGTCTTTCTACCGATAACATTTCAAGCTTGTTCATTGAGAGTACTTCTGTACCTTATTCCGTCAGGATTAAAGCATTACCATATTTACATTGTTTTCGACAAAAGAAAGCAGTAAGGTCATGACTCCACTAAGCAGAGCCCTGTATTTCACTTGACAATCATGTAGAAATGCTTCCAATTCTCCACCCTTATTTCGCACAGACTCTATATTGCAGTAAAATATATTAATATTATCATAGTTCAGTTTATATGCTGATGTTTGTGTAGATTTTTCACTTTTAATCACCTGTAGACCTCCAACATTTGGATAATAGCCATCGCTTGGCAGTGTCTGATGTTCTAAGGGCGATTGCTTGGCCTCTGGCAGAATGCAAAATTTTCATTAGGGTGGACTTTGCCTGTCATGTAATTCTTTATAACTTATTTTTATTTATTTATGATGGGACGTGCCCAATCCATCGAACAGGTAAAATACATATAATTTACTTATAAATTAAGAAATAAAATGTACAACGAAGGAAAAGTAATCATATTCAGTAAGGATCCTCTAACCACCCGCAGAGAAGAACAGAATGTGAACTGTGATCTTATTTGCATTTGTCATCATTCTATTTATAGCAGAGTTCTGACCATATAAAGTTCTATGTTGTTCAAGAGAAAATGTATAGGTATCTCTAAAAATTCTAGATGGAGCGTGCATATTAATCTGGGAAAGCAAGTCAGGACAAGTGACCATATTTGACATTAGTTTAAAAATAAAAATGTTATCAAAGTTCTGCCTAATCTCTGAAAGGGTAAGAAGCCCCAGCTGGGAACGAAGCACATTATAGCCAATATCATCCTTTGGAATTTTCAGTTTGAATGCAATGTATTTAAGAAATCTGTTCTGTATCCTTTCTATTTTTTTAATTTAAGTCATTGACTTGATTTGCATTAATAGTCCTCATCTTTTGGAAAAATATGGAGGCATGAATTCGCTTTCATTTCTGATCATAAGCTAGTTTTCTGCAAGTTAAAATACCAGAACCAATCTATACCACCAAGAAGCATAACTTACAGAGACTATAGCAATATCAATACCTCTGCCTTTTGCCTCAGTTTTTTGGCTGTTGACTGAAATACCATCATATATGCTTCCTCGATAGATCTCAAGGTGGAATGCCTGAATAAATCCATATTAGCACTCTTTAACATACATGCTCTATTAAAAACAGTGACACTTAAGTACAAACCTAAACCTTATATCACTGCTACAATTAGGGAAATGAGCACCTTAAAAAACCTTGCCTACAAAAATTACTCTAAAACTAAATAATCTTACTTAAGGTATTACAAAGATCTTAGAAACTATCTCTCCAAGGCCGTTAGAAATGAAAAAAATGCATTCATGAAACATCAGATTGAATCAAATGGGAGAAATGTTAAAAAACTCTGGCAATGTTTTCAAGACTGGAATGTTCACATCAAACCGAAACCTATGGTCGACAATGATATAAGGAATCCATCAACAATCAACAGCTTTTTTACAGGATCTGGAGCCGTTACTGTCCCAAATGAGACCTTAAACCTTTTTTAAATAAAAACTACTCTGACCATAAATTCTCACTTCATTTAGTATCTGAGGAGGAAGTGAAGAGGGCACTTTAACATCAACCTTGGTCAAACTACACTACTAATTCTCCTTGACTACAGTAAAGCCTTTGACATGGTTAATCATAAATTGCTGTAGGCCAAGCTCAAGTTCTATGGTTTTGATGGCCCAACCTGGAGGTGGTTTGTTGCGTACCTGGAGGATCAGCACCAATACTATTCTCCTTGTTTGTGTCAGATCTTAATCGCATCAGTTTTGATGGATCTTGCAAATTACATCAGTATGCTGATGACACACAAGTGTATATTACCTGTGATCCTGTAATGCCTGATACCGCAATATCCCAACTAAATGCCAGCCTGGCACGGGTAATTGAATGGTCCAACACCAAAGTTCTCTGTATAAACCCTAACAAATCTGTAGCAATGTGTATAGGCAGTGCAGCAGTTAACAGAAAAACTAATGACAATGCCAAGACTAACCTGCTAATAAACAATGTCAACCTGCCATTCATTAGCAGTGCAAGAAACTTGAGTCTGTTTTTGGGCAATGAGATTACCTTTGAGACTCATGTTATAAAGAAGATTGGTATGGCCTTCTCTAAACTTAAGTGTCTTTATAAATTTAAGTTCTCTCTTCCAAGTACTACAAAATGGAACCTAATGAATGCGTTAGTTTTGTATCATTTATATTATTGTTGTATTGTTTATTTCTCGTTTTTAAGTAAAACTCTTAAGGGCAGAATTCAGATTCTCTAAAATTGCTGCCTCCGTTTTGCATTCAACATCAATAGAAGGGAACATATCACTCCCTATTACAATACTAAGTCAGTTCTAAAAATTGAATTTAGATATGCTCTGCTGACATGCAAACTTTTATTTAATTTAATGCGTACTAAGCGACCACCTGATTTGTTTGATCTTTTCTCTAGAAGGTCAGCATTTAATAAATTAAACTTAAGACATATTAATATGTTTTATACTCCTAAATCTAATAACACTAAGTTCGATCGCTCCTTCCAATCAGTTGGTGCGAGATTTCTCAATGAGTATGTCCTGCCACTAGAAAATTCTGCTTCGGTTGAGAGTTTTGGAGGGAAACTCCTGAAGAAGCTTCTTGAACTGCAAAGTCTAGTCTTTGCCTATTTTTCTTTATTTGCAATAATATATGTTGTATATAAGTATTTTATTTCACACTTTTTCTTACTGTTATTGTCTATTATTTATTACTTATTGTGTTCTATTGAGTTTCTACTTGTCTTCTTTTTAAATGTAAAACTATATGTTATATACCTATGAATTTTGACACTATTACTAATAGTTACTGTCTACTGTTAAGTTTCTACTTGTCCCGACTTATGTTTAGTCTATTTTATCAGGGAATACCAGCACAAGCTGTAATGTTTCCTTTTAGGATTGTAACATTTTTTTGATTTATTATTCTAATAAAATTTATTTGATTTGATTTGATTTTGAATGTATTCAAGTATTATGGGGACCAAACACAAATACTATTTTCTAGGTGACTACAAACTAACCGAACATAGAGATCCTTTAGGGCAGATATGTTAGTAAAATCCTCTGTATCCCAACATTTTAAGTGCTTTATTACAACAGAGCTTAATATGACTTGTAAAAGTCAATTTTTCATCAAAGATAATGCCCAGATCGCGAATTGTTGTAACATTCTCAATGTGAGATCTCTCATGAAAATAGACTTTTTTTTTCAGGATTTAGATTCCTTGTAAACTGAATATATTTGCATTTTTTGGTGTTTAAACACAGTCTATTCTCTGAGCACCATTTCTCAAACCTATGAATCTTGCGAGTCTACACAGATAAAGATTTTTATATCATTTGCATATAGCAGCACTTGGCTAAACTGAAAGCAGTCAACATCATTATAAATAAGTTAAAGAGAAGTGAAGCAAGATGTTCTCCTTGTGGCACCCCAGATGATGTAATAAATGAATCAGAGAAGAAGGTGTTATTGATTTTAGCAATATGTTGTCTATTATTCAAATATGAGCTTATCCAATTATTCATAAATCCTCCATAAGTCCCTCCCATCTACTCTCCAAAAGCCTTGGAGCAGTCAGTGTACACTGAGTCTACAGAGCACCCCCCTTCCAAGGGTTTAGATATGCCCGATTCATATATGGGAAGGTTTGTTTTTATAGATCTACCCTCCACAAAACCGTGTTGCTTTGTTGTAATAATATTTTTAAAGTCAAGTAATCATTAATTATGCATTCGAACAACTTTGGAATTTGGGAGAGAATTGATATAGGCCTGTAATTTTGAATTTCATCTCTACCACCTTCATTCTTAAAAACTGGTACAACAAAACATTTTTTTCAAACAACAGGAAAAATTCCTTTTGACAATGACTTATTAAAAATTAACTATAATGGATGTGCTAGTGAAAATGAACAATTCCTGAGGAATAGGGGCTGTATAGCATCAGGACCAGGAGCTTAATATAAAGTTACTTCTTCGAGTCGTTCCACAATATAAGACATTTTTATATAGAAAGAAGTTATTGATTGACGTGTGTTCGTACAAAAATTGTCATACTCAAGATTATTCTTAAAGTTCTGACATGGCACAGAAACTGTCGAGAAGTGTTTGGCAGTAGAAATGCCATTTTTTGCATATTCATTGTTATATTTAACTTTATCTGGAATTCTGATATAATTACTTTTGGTGTTTATATAATTCCAGCACTTTTTTGGGTCCCTTTGAACTTCCCCTCAATATACCCACTCTCTTGCCTGCCTCTTGCAGGTTGATCTCTAACTGCTAAATATATTGTAGTCATTAATATCTTTGGTAGATTTAAACTTTGCATGTGCTTCGTTTTTTTAAAATAAATATTACATTTAAGTTCATCGTCAAACCAAATTGGAAATTTAAACTTATTATTAAATATAAAGATAAAGATAGTTTATTCATGTGAAAATTACAAGTAATTTACATATGTCATATAGAGAGAACATATCCATAATAGCTGATGACTTATTGACTAACAAAGTATTGTAATAAAATAAAATATTGTAATAAAATAAAATACACTCACATAGGTTACAAATAAAAATCTGAGTCATTAAAATTGCTATTTAAAAAATCCTGTACACTATAAAATATGTGGCTACATAAAAAAGTTTTTAAAATATTTTTAAAGGTTTTAAAAGACAAATTTCTGATTTGTAAAGGGACTTTATTAAAAAGCTTTACAGAAATAAATTCTGGTCTGTTCTGACACTTTCTAAGTCTACAGAAAGTCTCCACAAGATCCTCCTTGCCATGAGTCTGGTAGTTATGTCTGTCACTATGTACAGCAAATGAGTGTTGATGTTTTTTAACATAAAGTACATTTTCCAAAATGAAAACCGCTGGAAATGTCAATATTCCGAGATCCCGAAAAGCGTCCCTGCAATCGTCGCGGAAACCAAGATCTGCCATGATTCTGATGGCCCTTCTCTGCAGACCAAACACTCTGCCCACGGAGGATGCCCCACCCCACACCATTACACTATAGGACATTACAGAATGGAACAGAGCATAGTAAGCAGTAAGCAGAGTGCCCTGAGATACGCAACCTGCTAGGTTTCTTAGCAGAAAAATGACACCACCGAGCCTCCCGGACACACCCTGAACTTGGATATCCCATTTAAGTTTTGGATCCAAATTTATACCCAAAAATCTTACCGAGTCTTGATTGATCCTTCCATTAAGGTCCCTAAGAGTGAAAATCATAGACTGGGTCTTGCCTGTGTTCAGCAACAGACGATAGACACAAACCATGACTCCGCTCGCAACTGTGCTCTACCTGCCTCCGACTCAACATCCTGCGAAGAGCCACCTCGGAGAGTAAGCGGAGTATTATCTGCAAAAAGTGTATTTTGCGTGTGGTTCGTGCATAGGTAGATCATTGATATAGATCAGAAACAGAATTGGCCCTAAGACTGAACCCTGTGGTATACCGACATCAATCACCCTTTCCAATGATGGCACCCCACTCACCCATACGATCTGGCGACGCACAGTGGGGCAGGAATTTCAATAATGTGGAATAAACTAATAGCAAATGCAATATAATAGTTAGTTCATTAAAAACTGTTAAAAAAACTAAAAAAAGAACAGTTTTTTGTGTATTTATAATAATAATAATAATAATAATATGTTTATAAAAAAAAATGATAAAATTAAACATTTTCGTTTTCGGATTCAGAAGATGGGTCTTCCTCGTAATCACACACACCAACACTACACGCGTCATGTGGAGCTATTAACAATTGCATGGCTTCTTGGGGTAGAATTTGAAAGTTTTTTTTCGGCAAACGTCTTTTACTTGTTATAACCGGGTCTGAACTTATCAAGAATAGATTTAAAATATCTTGATTTGATTTTTCACGACTACACTTCCTTGAAAAATGTTCTTGGTACATTTTAAAGTCTTTATTGCGCGCTTCTTGTGCTTCTTCTGTCAACTGACCAATTGGTAGCAAAGCAGCTGAAATTATTTCCGGTCCATGAATTAGAAATTTGTGAACAGTGGGAGGCATGGGGTACCAGGGATATTTTTCTACAAAATATCTAGCAGTGTTTTGAGCAAATAGTCTAAATTTTCCCACATTTATTTCATGACCAGATGCGACTACTATTAATATTATATGCATTTTTTTAATGAGATCTATATCAATTTTTGTTATCTCAGATGAAACTTCAGGATCAGCGAAAAATCGCCTGGCCGTATTTCCATCATTGGAATTGCCGAAACCTGGCTTTGGTTTGTCCACAATTAATCCAGTCCTTTCTTTAAATATTTTTTGTATTTGAAGTTTGGTTTTATTCACTATATCCTTATCACCTGGTGCCCTAGCCTGCCATTTTTGAATTGGAAGCTTGTATGCTAAATGGAGTAGACATTCAAAAAATCGTATCCACCCATGAAGCACCGATAACCCGAACTGCAGGTTTTCAACTTTTATATTTCTTGTTATCATTTCGTCAATACGATTAAACTCTCTAGAGGTTGCCCCACAAATATAACACTTTTGCGTTGAAGTGGTTTCACTAAGAGCATTGCAAACCTTTCCGTCTACCATTGCAAATATTAATGAGTGCATCACTGTAACCTGTCTCTGATTAAATGGTAAAACAGTATTATGCAATTTCCTCATTTCGTCATCAACTTCATTTTTTTCAGTAATTGATACTTCGACAGTTTCTTTTATAAACTGTATTTTTAGAGGCCGACAGTACCTCGGGGAAGAGGGACGAGGATTCTGCCATATCACTTTTGATTTGCATACAAGACGAATTGGTACAATGGATGTAATAAATACAGCGGCATCACTTGCTTCGGATCCATGGAAAGCTTGCTTATAGGAACTATGCCCAGAGCTGCCGTCGAAGCCCCATTTTGTAAATAAACTTAATTGGTTCAATTCTTCTTCACTTAACGAGTCTATGACACTTTCTTGTACAGTAAGAAGTCGTTGAACTGTGTGGTCCAGTAGAGCCTGCAGCCTAACTTCTGCAGAGGTTTCAGATATTTTGATGGCATCTGCATTTGGATAACATAGTTTTTTTGCTTCCTGTACGTTTTTGTAGGAAGGGAACTTCTCAGGGTCACTCATTCGTATTATATTGTATTGGTGCCTGGACAATTTGGCTTCCACTAAAACTGCTAAGGCATTTTCACCTGACATTAACCTAGGCTCGCGGTCTTTTAATGATTCCTTATATGCTTTTCTATACTTGCTTGCGCGTGTTGGGCTAGTCGCAGTTACCTCATGCACCACTTTTGAAGCATCCGTTTTTCCTGAGGCCCTAAGGCTAATTTGAGCAGCATAACTTAGTTCTGAAACAGTTGCCATGCTTCGCAACTGCTCGGTTTTTTTTCTTTTCGACCTGTCACCACTTTCCTCAAAACTTTTTTTTGGGCGCCCTCCCCGATTTTCTTGAACCAAATGAGATTTGTAACGATGAAATGAAATAGCACTCTCCAACCAAATGCGATTTGCTCTTAAAAAACGATCTTCTGTTCTTCTGGAACTTGCCCATCGAGATTTCAGTTCCGATTTAAAGTGCGACAGTTTCTTAATTAAATCTTTTAAATTATCTTCAGAGCAACCCGTCTTTCCTTTCATATTTTCCGTCAAAAAAGTAAACTGTTCTTCGAAATTACTGTGACCTGAACTTTTCATGATGTCAAGCAGTTCTTGTCGCCTTATAAAAAAAGTGTTTGACGTAGTACCTGAAATAAATATAATGCTGTTAAATTTTAAAGGATTTTTTAATAAGTTCATTGGGCGTTAAGAATAACTAAGATAAGACTGTGAAAATAGTTTTGCTGTAAGTTGAACCATTTAGACTTTTATAAGCGTTCAAAGTGGTTAAAATGCACCAAAATAGCACTCTTCAAGTCTCGATATCCTATAAGCAATTGAGAATGGGAATAATAATAAACAAAGCTTATTTAGAAACTTCAGAAAATTCCAAAAATGTAATAATATAAAGGGTGTTGCGTTTAAAAAAAATTTTTGAATTAGTTTTTTTTGTGACACCCTGTATAATTACAAGTGTCCTGGTTTAATAGATTTCTTTAAGACCTACAACTTTATACGGAAAATTGTTTTATATCGTGCACCATTTCGAAATAATGACGGTTTCGGGACTTTTTACACACTCTGTATTTAGGTACATATGTACTTAAAAAAGTAGTAAATTTGGAACAAAAGTAAAACTAAAATTATAATGGAAAAACAACACCCTGTGTTTTGAAATCAAAACTATTTTTACCCTCATAGATGCCGCCCTTAAATTGTGTAACGCTTAAAGGTGAAAATTTAAAAATAGCCTCTTAATTAAAAAATCCTTATTAAAAACCAGGTGGCAAAAAGGGGCAAAAAATAAACCTGCGCTCTTGTTTTACATTGCCCACAAAATAAAAGTTTAAAAATGATATAACTCGGACGGCTTCGGAACCAAACTAAATGGTTGGCTTTTTATGAAATATCTTTAGTTGAGTTAGAATTTGTAAACATTTAGGTTTAATGCTTATATCTATACACATTGATATATATTTTATACGTAGATTCTACTTTAAATCGTAATACATACCTGAGGTAGAAGGATCCATTATAAAAATATGATTTAGGCCCAGCAGTTAAAAACAAAAACACACCAGTTTAAACAATAACATAAAATTAAGAAAACTCAATTTATGTCTACTCTATAGTGTACACTAATTTCAACTGACAAACAGCAGGGGTCAACGACCTTAGCGGTCATGCAGTTTAATAATTTGAATGCGCAGTTGCCAAAATTATATAAAAATCATAAAAACAAATAAATTATACTGGTTTGGTTTTCTTAGTAAATTCCAACTTTTTGATGTCCTTGCCCCTCTGTGCGACGGTCGTGCAGATAAGATTTCAGAAGTGCGACACTGTTTTGGGTGAAATTGTAGCAGGCAAGTTTGCGAAGCAAAATATCGTGGGAAACGCAGTCGAAGGCTTTACTCAGGTCATAGAAGCTTGACAGGCCATACTCAGAGTCCTCAAAGGAATCCATGATACTCGAGAGTAGGTCCAAGATACCCAGTATAGTGCTTCTATCCTGTCTGAAACCAAATTGACTATCTGAGAAGATGTTGTTTGTCTCAAAATACCTCACAATTCTCAGTGACATACACTTTTCAACAATTTTAGTTATGATGGGTAGCAGGGATATAGGGCGGTAATTCGAAACATCGTCTCGGTCATCCTTTTTGGAAATGGGTATCACAATTGCTTTTTTAAGAACCGATGGAAAAATATTTTCCTTAAAACATTGATTGATTAGATTAGTTAGAGGATAAATAATTATATTTTTGATAGTTTTAACTAATTTTACTGACAGACCATAAATATCATTACTATTTTTGTTTTTTAGAGAATCTATTATGTCCCTCGTTTCATTATAGTTTACTCCGCTAAACGAGAAGCAAACTTCAGGAATATTAATATTATCTAAATAGGTCATTGGATCAATGTTATTATCCGGTATATTATTCATTATGTTATGGGCAACGTTTGTGAAGAAGTTGTTAAGAGTTTCAACATGTATGGGGATATTAATAGATTTCTTTTGATGCCCTCTATTGCAATTTATGATACTGCACATGCATTTAGTTGGATTTCTGGCTGACTGAATCATGGCATCATTTGCTGCACGCTTTTGATCTTTTATTACTTGTTTATAGTGTTTTTGTATTCCGCTATGTTAGCCGGTGTAGGATGCTGTCGAGACACCTCCCCCAAAAAATATAACCTATCTCTCAAATTACGCAAGGTGTCATTAAACCACTCCACCCCACCTGAGGCATTAGATCTAACCCTATATGTTTTTTCTGGGAAAGACTACAGATATGCCTCCTTCAAGAGTTGCATAAATATCTCAAACTTCTGGTCCACTGATTTTCCACTTGCAGCAATGAAGTCCCATTTATTAGATTCGACTGTGTTGTAAAAGTCAAATAAGCCTTGTTGTGTAATTGGTCGAAATATATGTTTATCAGCCCCAACAGGTTTGCCACTACCGCAAACACTGAAATGTAGAACCTGAGCAAGGTGGTCCGAAACATCCAACTCTCTCACACCAGCCCATACAGAATCTCCAACAAAATTTACAAAGACATTGTCCAGGCAGGAGTCTCCTCGAGTTGGTTCCTCAATAATTTTTTGAAAATCGTGGGTTTTCAGGAGATCACAGAGTTGAATAGCGTCTCTATGATCACTATTAAATGAGACATTAAAGTCGCCTGCCAGAACAACATCTCGGCTGAGATCTATCTTGTGGAGGGTAGACTCGATTGATTTTAAGAAAACGTCAAAATTTCCGGCTGGTGATCTATAGATACAAATTATATAAAAATTAAATGGTTTTACCAGTATACAACATAACTCTATACATTTTTCTACATTTAAGGTTAAAACACTACAAGATTCAACATTAAAACTATTATTTAAGAGGATCAAACAATCTCCTCCTCAGAAAGCCAGTGCTCAGTCACAGCCACAAAACTATACGATTTATCCTCTAGAATTGCATCGATTTCATGAAACTTATTTCTGATTTATATGCATAAGGCTGAACTTTGTTACTACCCTGTTCCTGAAGCTGTCACTTCTGGTGGTTGGCTGCTGGTGATGGAACGGCGTTGAAGATTCCGAAAATGGTTGATCTTTATACCCTCTGGCCATAGTTGAGGGTCCATTATTCTTTCTTGAAGTTTCTTTGGTGCACCCAATTTAAAGGAACTTATTCTTTTTGATTTAGTGTTCATGCGTTCACAGACACAGTCTTTTCCTAAGTTATTTTCTTTTAGGAACTGCAATACGTCCTCCGCCTTTGTTGCGGCGTCTAAACCGGATATGAAGATCCAGTGATTTCTTTGTGCAGTTTTAAGGATGTGAGAATATTTGTTTGTTCCCTTTATTGGTTCAGGTCTTCCTGTTGTCCTTTTTACATTTTGGATGTGCGTAGACTCTTCTAATCTTCTCTTTTTCCGTGATTTGAGAGTTTCCCATTCTTGTTAGTTTCACTATCAGTGTCTTGCTGCTCAGCAATTAAATTAATATGACCTTCATACAATGTATGTCGCTAAATACTAAGTCTAAGTCTGAAATAACACCATTGACATTATGGATCTCATTGCACTGATATAAATTTAAATATGGCAGTGTTTCAATCAGTGGTTCAGCGGCTGCTGAAACTCCCTCTGCAAGAACACCCATAGAGTCATTACTTCATTGTATTTTAGGCAAATTATAATCTCCTGCTATAATTAAATGATAATCATTATATACCTGTGAAATATGCTCAACAGTTTTACAATGCTTTTTATATTCTTCTGCCGGTAAAGATGGTGGAATATACACGCAGCAAAAAACCATACAACTAGGCCCACACTTTAAAATTACCCATACTTCTTCATATGAACTTTTCTGATTGACGTTTATGATGTACTACTATAAGAACACTTCCATTTTGAGTTTTTCCTGTTACCAAAATCTCTCTCATTTCTAAATATATTATAGTTGTTAAGGACAATTCCATATCTGCACAATTCTCATTAAGTGAAGTTTTGGTCAACATTATATCATAATTACAGCAAGAAAAACTGTTACAAAACTCATATAACTTTGTGGGAGGGACACTAACATTTTGATAGTAGTTACCATTTGGTATGCCTGTTTTGGTGTTGATGAAAATTCCTATTGTTACTTCTCGGTTCCATGTGGTGCGTAGAGGCTTTCTGAAAGGCAAAAATTCTATGAACTACATTTTGGGGCCAAAAATTTTCAGTCATTAATAAACTATTAAAGGCAGCATCAATCCCTATTTTTAAAGAGCATGTTTTTCCTTTGCTATTAAGCTGTTTGATCAGCAATTTTTCTTCTGGCACACCAGTTTTGTCTTTTATGTAACAATTGATGGATTTCACAGGTACTTGATCAGCAACTCTTCATATATAATACCAGAACCTTTGAGGAACCTCTTTGAAAATTGGGAGTATTTTCCTTGTCTAAACTTTTTGAACTATTAACAATGTTCAATTTATGAGAACCGAGTCATGGGCGTCCTAGTATCAGGAAGAGCATTATCAACAAGAGCATTGTTTACTGCATTGGATACTTGTGATAAAGTAAAGTGAGGATCCTATTCTTGTTGAGAGGTCTTTTCACTGAAATTTTTGGCTTTTTTAGGTGTGTTGGTCTTTTTTGTCCCTTTTTTTTTTGTTTTACTTTGATTTTGTTTTGGTTCTAAGGAATTCCCAATATCAACAACTGAGGCACTGGTAGAACTGATCACTGAAGTCGCACCATTTTTCAGAAATGTGTTGCACATATTTGAAAATTTTTCTCCTGGCATGTTGAAGTTTTGCTCAATGAGTGACTGAACAATTCTCCGTTTGAATATAACAAGACTTAGAAGAAGGTTTCTGAGTCTTGGCCTTAAATAGCTCGTTATTTAGAATTTCTTCAATATGTATCTCGTTTTCCTTTGTTTGGGTTTCTATAGAGGTTTGCATTCTCTTAACATATCGGATTCATGTTTTTCTTTATTCATCCTCCTCAAATTAGTCTGGGTAAATTTTAGTTCAGATTGTTTGCCAATTTTTTGAATGTATGCTATTAATTCCCTTTTTGTTTCTAGGCAAAAAGAGCTCCTTGTCTGTTTATATAAAAGAAATATTTTTTTAACTTAAATAGGACAACATGAATTTGTTCTGTTAATGTATGAAACCCTTTAGAACATGTCTGTTCAAATGGTAACTGCAGCCCACAATAATAAGGTTAGTTCTCCCTATGCAAGCTGAGAGTTGATTAATATCCTCTTACTTAATTTTGATTCCATATATTGCATTAGAGGTAGGGACAAAAACAATGACAATCTTCCTTACCAAAACCTCTATTAGTGTCAAACATGTTGTCGTACTATTCTTAAACAGAACTCCACTGCCTCTGGCAGATTCACCCCCCACAATTAGCAACTTTCTTTTTTTATCAACTACATTTTTCTTACTATGTTTGGACTGAGAAGCAGTACCGATATGTGAAGCATGTGGAATAATTTTCAACTCAGTTTTTCTTCCAGTGTGTACAACATTTAGTGAATTTTGTACTTCAGATAGTTTTTGATGGAGCTTTTTTAATTCACTAGAGTTATATTCGGTTTCCTGTTCCAAAACTCTAATGGAGGCGATAAAATTCTGATTCATATCTGACAAAATGATAACTTTTTCCTTTATTTGCATTAAAAATTCTGCTTCTTTATTTTTAAGATCTGAAATTTCCTTCTTCAGTAAGACATTGTGTTCACTCATCGTTCCAGCTGCAATGAGAACTTATTTTTGGCTTCAGTAACTTCTTCCTCGAAGATCTAGCTACTCTGACGAATGCTTTCAAGATGTCGCTCTTTTTCCCTTCTTTTTAGCTTTTTGTAGGGACTCAATTTTCTCAACACAATCCCACTTCTTATTTTCATTTCCTTCATATTGTTTCTGAAACATTGCTCTACGTAAAATCTTGTATCCACCCATTTTGATAGTTTCAGTAAGACGTTCCAAGCAGCTAGGGTGAAAAATACCATAACAGGCAAATTGTATAGTTTCCGGTCTTTTTTGTACTAGGTATCAAAGGGTTCCCAATAAATCAGACCAAAACAGTGTGATATACTTTTCTTTTATTAGGATTTTCTTTTATTCAGCAACGTTTCGGCGGTCGTTTACCACCATCATCAGGCTAAAATACATAAATTTTATTTATAAATTTTTAAATTGTAAATACAAAGGACAGAAATATGGAATGACACTACAAGTAGACGTTTTGTTTTTTTTTTTGGTGATAGGTTTAAAAAGAATAAAATATTACATACATGCATTTAATTTCAAAAACAAACAAACGTAATTATAGCTAATACACGTTATATGTATATTGTTCTTATTAGTAGGTAACCAAGATAAAGGAAACAGAGACAAATCTTTTGTTTTTTTATATATCTTATAGAAAAGCATGTATTATTATTATTATTTTTTTTAAGTTTAATAAAGGCATCAAAATATGTAATACATAAACAATTATTATCATACCTTTTTTTTTTTTTTTTGGGAGGTGTGCACCAGTTCAAAGCATACCTTTTGTTGTTCTAATTAGTATGTGGAGTCATATTTCGGTAATACCTATTTTTTTTTTTTTATATATATATTTTTGTTATTTCTACACAAGAAACACTCTCTGCAATGTACGAGTTTCAAACTAGCTGTAAACAGCGTATTGGAAGAATGTGATTTGGATAATTTATTTTATAATTTGAACAGGTGAGACACCTGTGGTGTTTTTATTTAAATATTAAAACATTAGTGGGTTGTCAACTGTTTTGCGACTGAAAAATATAAAACTATTTGTTTTTTTGGTTTAAACAGCTTAACGCCAGATGTCAGACCGGGATTTTATTTTAAGAGATTAATTTTATTTGGTTTATATAATGTATTGATCTGTTTTTTTTTATTGACAAGAAAGAAAAAGGAAAATATGTTTTGATGTTAAATGTTCTATTAAATTAGATGTTTATAAAATGAAATTATGTTATCATAATCAGTTTTTTGGTTAATATTGTTTGGAAACTTGTGAATGTATAACGTTTCCAAAATTAGTCTTTTGATACGATTTTCTTCAGTGTGTAATATTGAGAAATTGTTAAAATCAAAAGCATGTAATGTTGTTAGAAAGTGGTTACATAAGCCTGAATTCGAGGGGTTATTTTTACGAATATTATAGTTGTGTTGATAAAAGCGTTTTTTTGTGTATTGTGATGTTTCACCGATATATACAAGAGTAGGGTCACAAGACATACATTCTGATTTGTATACCAAATTACTTTGAAGTGTTTTATCATCGCGATCTTTCAAAGAAGTGAAAATATTAGAGATAAGATTGGAAGGTGTCCAGGCGGGAGCAGCATTAAGAGATTGTAGAATTTTTTTCGTTTGATTCTCAATCGTGTGGGAAAATGGCATTTTTATGTATGAAATACTAGACAAACTGTTTTGAGGGTTACTAACATGATTGGTATTATTAGATGCGAGGACTTGTTTTGTTTGTGTTAGTTTGATGTAACGGTCATCAATAACTCAACTTAAGAGGCTTTCTGGATAGCAGTTTTTTTCCAATGTGTTCTTGATAAAATTTAGATTATCATTATGATATTTATGATCTGACAATAGAATTGCTCTTTCGACAAGATTCCTAATAGTTGATATTTTATACTTCATAGGATGATAGGAATAAAAATTTAAGTATCTGCCAGACCAAGTCTTCTTCTTATACCAATTTGTGGTGACTTTGTTGCTTTCAAGATTGAGAGTGATATCTAAGAAATTAATAGAAGAATTATCAGGAATTTCTACTGTAAATGTGAGCCTGTTATCAAGATTATTAAATGACTGAACAATATGGTTTATATTCTCTGGTTCAACTAAAAGTAACGTATAATCTACGTATCTTGTATAGAAAGGAATGTTAAAAGAGAAACTACTGAAAGCTTGCTGTTCAAGGGCAAAAAGAGCTAAATCTGCCATTATTGGCGAAAGAGGAGAACCCATAGGACAGCCGTATATTTGTTTGTAAACATCATTGTTGTAGGAGAAAACACAGGAATTAAAAATAAACTGTATAGCAGAAACAAATTGGTTTTTAGGTATATTTGTATTCAGACAATGATAATTTGTATTTATGTAATCGATAGCGGTGGCAATCGGTGTATTTGTATAAAGAGATACCACATCAAGAGATATAAACTTATATTGTTTTGTTGAATCTAATTTAAGATTTGCAATTTCAATTTTCAATTGAAAAGAGTTTAATAGCGTAAGGTGATTCTAAAACTAGTTTTTTTAAAATTTGTGATAAAAAGACAGAAATAGCGTAAAGAGGGCTACCAGTATTAGATACTACAGGTCTAAGGGGCATGTTTTCTTTGTGTATTTTAACTAAACCATATATTTTACATAAATTTCCATTGTGACAAATTAGCTTATAATATGTGGCTTTATCGATATAAGAATTTTTGCACCATTCACTAAGCAAGGAATTATTTTTATCTTGAATATTCTTAATAATATTGTTTTGGATAGTACAATAGGTGTTAGTGTCTGACAACAATAAACTAAATTTCTTACGACGGTGTAAAGATGAAGGTGTTTTTCCTAAATTTTTAAATTTGAGCTCAAATAGGTTTCAACATCTACCTCCTCAAAGACTTCATAACATTGTATTCGATTTCAAATACAATTTACTAGTTCTAGAAATAAACAACACTGAAAAATATTTTAGAAACCTGCTGTACCAAAAAGATTTTCAAATTGGTGCCTTATCTAATTTTCTTACTACATTGGAACTCAATAAGTTCCTTAATTTTGAAAAACAAAAAAATGAAAAATTATTCTTAAAACTTAAAACCACTCAAATAAATAAAATAAAAAACCTTGTAGAAAATTCCAATAACATCTTTCTGCAATTTAAACGCTTGATTAAATCAAATATAAAATCATGGCTGATTAATATTTCTAACAAGATTATACCATCTGATTTTGACTAAATTTATGCTCTAGGTCCAAACTTTAATCTGCCGTTTTTTGATGACAAAAGAAGGAAAAAAGCAATTTTCAATACGATCAGTTCTTTTGAATATTTTCTTCATAAATGGTCTCGCTCAAATAATGATGAAAATCAAGAAAATAACATAAGACAAATTAGAGCTGAAATTATTAACCTACTTAGAAAAATTAAATCAGAACATTCAAAATATGAATTACAATCATTCTATAAAAAAATCAGCTGCGATCTTGCCCGGGCTAAAAAGTTCTTGAGAGAGAATGAAGATATCATTTTGATAAGAGCCGATAAAAGTAATGTTAGCGTAATAATGAATAAGCAAGTGTATGATTCAAAAATGATGGAATTGTTGTCAGACACTAACACCTATTGTACTATCCAAAACAATATTATTAAGAAAATTCAAGATAAAAATAATTCCTTGCTTAGTGAATGGTGCAAAAATTCTTATATCGATAAAACCACATATTATAAGCTAATTTGTCACAATGGAAAAATTATGTAAAATATATGGTTTAGTTAAAATACACAAAGAAAACATGCCCCTTAGACCTGTAGTATCTAATACTGGTAGCCCTCTTTACGCTATTTCTGTCTTTTTATCACAAATTTTAAAAAAACTAGTTTTAGAATCACCTTACACTATTAAAAACTCTTTTCAATTGAAAATTGAAATTGCAAATCTTAAATTAGATTCAACAAAACAATATAAGTTTATATCTCTTGATGTGGTATCTCTTTATACAAATACACCGATTGCCACCGCTATCGATTACATAAATACAAATTATCATTGTCTGAATACAAATATATCTAAAAACCAATTTGTTTCTGCTATACAGTTTATTTTTAATTCCTGTGTTTTCTCCTACAACAATGATGTTTACAAACAAATATACGGCTGTCCTATGGGTTCTCCTCTTTCGCCAATAATGGCAGATTTAGCTCTTTTTGCCCTTGAACAGCAAGCTTTCAGTAGTTTCTCTTTTAACATTCCTTTCTATACAAGATACGTAGATGATACGTTACTTTTAGTTGAACCAGAGAATATAAATCATATTGTTCAGTCATTTAATAATCTTGATAACAGGCTCACATTTACAGTAGAAATTCCTGATAATTCTTCTATTAATTTCTTAGATATCAATCTCAATCTTGAAAGCAACAAAGTCACCACAAATTGGTATAAGAAGAAGACTTGGTCTGGCAGATACTTAAATTTTTATTCCTATCATCCTATGAAGTATAAAATATCAACTATTAGGAATCTTGTCGACAGAGCAATTCTATTGTCAGATCATAAATATCATAATGATAATCTAAATTTTATCAAGAACACATTGGAAAAAAACTGCTATCCAGAAAGCCTCTTAAGTCGAGTTATTGATGACCGTTACATCGAACTAACACAAAGAAAACAAGTCCTCGCATCTAATAATACCAATCATGTTAGTAACCCTCAAAACAGTTTGTCTAGTATTTCATACATAAAAATGCCACTTTTCCACACGATTGAGAATCAAACGAAAAAAATTCTACAATCTCTTAATGCTGCTCCCGCCTGGACACCTTCCAATCTTATCTCTAATATTTTCACTTCTTTGAAAGATCGCGATGATAAAACACTTCAAAGTAATTTGGTATACAAATTAGAATGTATGTCTTGTGACCCTACTCTTGTATATATCGGTGAAACATCACAATACACAAAAAAACGCTTTTATCAACACAACTATAATATTCGTAAAAATAACCCCTCGCATTCAGGCTTATGTAACCACTCTCTAACAACATTAGATGCTTTTGATTTTAACAATTTCTCAATATTACACACTGAAGAAAATCGTATCAAAAGACTAATTTTGGAAACGTTATACATTCACAAGTTTCCAAACAATATTAACCAAAAAACTGATTATGATAACATAATTTCATTTTATAAACATCTAATTTAATAGAACATTTAACATCAAAACATATTTTCCTTTTTCTTTCTTGTCAATAAAAAAAAAAAAGATCAATACGTTATATAAACCAAATAAAATTAATCTCTTAAAATAAAATCCCGGTCTGACATCTGGCGTTAAGCTGTTTAAACCAAAAAAACAAATAGTTTTATATTTTTCAGTCACAAAACAGTTGACAACCCACTAATGTTTTAATATTTAAATAAAAACACCACAGGTGTCTCACCTGTTCAAATTATAAAATAAATTATCCAAATCACATTCTTCCAATACGCTGTTTACAGCTAGTTTGAAACTCGTACATTGCAGAGAGTGTTTCTTGTGTAGAAATAACAAAAATATATATATATATAAAAAAAAAAAAAAATAGGTATTACCGAAATATGACTCCACATACTAATTAGAACAACAAAAGGTATGCTTTGAACTGGTGCACACCTCCCAAAAAAAAAAAAGGTATGATAATAATTGTTTATGTATTACATATTTTGATGCCTTTATTAAACTTAAAAAAAAATAATAATAATAATACATGCTTTTGTATAAGATATATAAAAAAAAAAAGATTTGTCTCTGTTTCCTTCTCTTGGTTACCTACTAATAAGAACAATATACATATAACGTGTATTAGCTATAATTACGTTTGTTTGTTTTTGAATTTAAATGCATGTATGTAATATTTTATTCTTTTTAAACCTATCACCAAAAAAAAAAAAACAAAACGTCTAGTTGTAGTGTCATTCCATATTTCTGTCCTTTGTATTTACAATTTAAAAATTTATAAATAAAATTTATGTATTTTAGCCTGATGATGGTGGTAAACGACCGCCGAAACGTTGCTGAATAAAAGAAAATCGTAATAAAAGAAAAGTATATCACACTGTTTTGGTCTGATTTATTGGGAACCCTTTGATACCTTGTACAAAAAAGACCGGAAACTATACAATTTGCTAATCTCAAGAACGGGTATTCATTTTCCTTCCTATTTACAACCCTGAGTTTATGTTACATGATGGGGTTTTATGAAGAATGCACCAAAAAATATGGATATCGTACCACCCAAAGACTGAAGAAGCTGTCAAATATTTTAAACCAGGTAACCAAGAGCAAAAATAAACTAAATTTCTTACGACGGTGTAAAGATGAAGGTGTTTTTCCTAAATTTTTAAATTTGAGCTCAAATAGGTTTTAACATCTACCTCCTCAAAGACTTCATAACATTGTATTCGATTTCAAATACAATTTACTAGTTCTAGAAATAAACAACACTGAAAAATATTTTAGAAACCTGCTGTACCAAAAAGATTTTCAAATTGGTGCCTTATCTAATTTTCTTACTACATTGGAACTCAATAAGTTCCTTAATTTTGAAAAACAAAAAAATGAAAAATTATTCTTAAAACTTAAAACCACTCAAATAAATAAAATAAAAAACCTTGTAGAACATTCCAATAACATCTTTCTGCAATTTAAACGCTTGATTAAATCAAATATAAAATCATGGCTGATTAATATTTCTGACAAGATTATACCATCTGATTTTGACTACATTTATGCTCTAGGTCCAAACTTTAATCTGCCGTTTTTTGATGACAAAAGAAGGAAAAAAGCAATTTTCAATACAATCAGTTCTTTTGAATATTTTCTTCATAAATGGTCTCGCTCAAATAATGATGAAAATCAAGAAAATAACATAAGACAAATTAGAGCTGAATTTATTAACCTACTTAGAAAAATTAAATCAGAACATTCAAAATATGAATTACAATCATTCTATAAAAAAATCAGCTGCGATCTTGCCCGGGCTAAAAAGTTCTTGAGAGAGAATGAAGATATCATTTTGATAAGAGCCGATAAAAGTAATGTTAGCGTAATAATGAATAAGCAAGTGTATGATTCAAAAATGATGGAATTGTTGTCAGACACTAACACCTATTGTACTATTCAAAACAATATTATTAAGAATATTCAAGATAAAAATAATTCCTTGCTTAGTGAATGGTGCAAAAATTCTTATATCGATGAAACCACATATTATAAGCTAATTTGTCACAATGGAAATTTATGTAAAATATATGGTTTAGTTAAAATACACAAAGAAAACATGCCCCTTAGACCTGTAGTATCTAATACTGGTAGCCCTCTTTACGCTATTTCTGTCTTTTTATCACAAATTTTAAAAAAACTAGTTTTAGAATCACCTTACACTATTAAAAACTCTTTTCAATTGAAAATTGAAATTGCAAATCTTAAATTAGATTCAACAAAACAATATAAGTTTATATCACTTGATGTGGTATCTCTTTATACAAATACACCGATTGCCACCGTTATCGATTACATAAATACAAATTGTCATTGTCTGAATACAAATATACCTAAAAACCAATTTGTTTCTGCTATACAGTTTATTTTTAATTCCTGTGTTTTCTCCTACAACAATGATGTTTACAAACAAATATACGGCTGTCCTATGGGTTCTCCTCTTTCGCCAATAATGGCAGATTTAGCTCTTTTTGCCCTTGAACAGCAAGCTTTCAGTAGTTTCTCTTTTAACATTCCTTTCTACACAAGATACGTAGATGATACGTTACTTTTAGTTGAACCAGAGAATATAAATCATATTGTTCAGTCATTTAATAATCTTGATAACAGGCTCACATTTACAGTAGAAATTCCTGATAATTCTTCTATTAATTTCTTAGATATCACTCTCAATCTTGAAAGCAACAAAGTCACCACAAATTGGTATAAGAAGAAGACTTGGTCTGGCAGATACTTAAATTTTTATTCCTATCATCCTATGAAGAATAAAATATCAACTATTAGGAATCTTGTCGACAGAGCAATTCTATTGTCAGATCATAAATATCATAATGATAATCTAAATTTTATCAAGAACACATTGGAAAAAAACTGCTATCCAGAAAGCCTCTTAAGTCGAGTTATTGATGACCGTTACATCAAACTAACACAAAGAAAACAAGTCCTCGCATCTAATAATACCAATCATGTTAGTAACCCTCAAAACAGTTTGTCTAGTATTTCATACATAAAAATGCCATTTTTCCACATGATTGAGAATCAAACGAAAAAAATTCTACAATCTCTTAATGCTGCTCCCGCCTGGACACCTTCCAATCTTATCTCTAATATTTTCACTTCTTTGAAAGATCGCGATGATAAAACACTTCAAAGTAATTTGGTATACAAATTAGAATGTATGTCTTGTGACCCTACTCTTGTATATATCGGTGAAACATCACAATACACAAAAAAACGCTTTTATCAACACAACTATAATATTCGTAAAAATAACCCCTCGCATTCAGGCTTATGTAACCACTCTCTAACAACATTACATGCTTTTGATTTTAACAATTTCTCAATATTACACACTGAAGAAAATCGTATCAAAAGACTAATTTTGGAAACGTTATACATTCACAAGTTTCCAAACAATATTAACCAAAAAACTGATTATGATAACGTAATTTCATTTTATAAACATCTAATTTAATAGAACATTTAACATCAAAACATATTTTCCTTTTTCTTTCTTGTCAATAAAAAAAAACAGATCAATACATTATATAAACCAAATAAAATTAATCTCTTAAAATAAAATCCCGGTCTGACATCTGGCGTTAAGCTGTTTAAACCAAAAAAACAAATAGTTTTATATTTTTCAGTCGCAAAACAGTTGACAACCCACTAATGTTTTAATATTTAAATAAAAACACCACAGGTGTCTCACCTGTTCAAATTATAAAATAAATTATCCAAATCACATTCTTCCAATACGATGTTTACAGCTAGTTTGAAACTCGTACATTGCAGAGAGTGTTTCTTGTGTAGAAATAACAAAAATATATATATAAAAAAAAAAAAAATAGGTATTACCGAAATATGACTCCACATACTAATTAGAACAACAAAAGGTATGCTTTGAACTGGTGCACACCTCCCAAAAAAAAAAAAAAAAAAAAGGTATGATAATAATTGTTTATGTATTACATATTTTGATGCCTTTATTAAACTTAAAAAAAAAAATAATAATAATACATGCTTTTCTATAAGATATATAAAAAAACAAAAGATTTGTCTCTGTTTCCTTTCTCTTGGTTACCTACTAATAAGAACAATATACATATAACGTGTATTAGCTATATTTACGTTTGTTTGTTTTTGAATTTAAATGCATGTATGTAATATTTTATTCTTTTTAAACCTATCACCAAAAAAAAAAAACAAAATGTCATTACATATTTCTGTCCTTTGTATTTACAATTTAAAAATTTATAAATAAAATTTATGTATTTTTGCCTGATGATGGTGGTAAACGACCGCCGAAACGTTGCTGAATAAAAGAAAATCGTAATAAAAGAAAAGTATATCACACTGTTTTGGTCTGATTTATTGGGAACCCTTTGATACATAACAGGCAAGGCAAACAAAGTTTTGAAAGTCTTTATTCTTACAACATTTGAATTGTTTTAACATGTTTGGAAAATTCAGAGATCTAGTGGTAATTGTATAAATTTGGAACATACCTAGTTCCCAAAAATGTAAACAAAGTTTTAGCGCCAACAACAAAACATCAAAAAATCACTGATTTTCGGGTGTTTTCAAAGAGGAAAAACGTATTTCCGTTTTAAATACAGTAAACTGTAATGTACTACACTCTTCAAATTAAAAAACACTTTACCCCCAAAAAAAACAAGCAAAATATCACCAGGCAATTTTGGTACATCAAGTAACGACTATGTTCATGACTTGCCAATATTTATTTTGTAAATATGTATGGCATGCAGTTTGTCAAAATTATTCTTACGGCAAGATAGAGTAGATACTCCCATTTGCGTTTAAAGAGCTTCATAATTGACATTTTCAGATGGAATATTAAGTTTAAAAGCCATATATTGTAGAAATTTTTTTGGGACATGTACTCCATAGTATGGACACCAAACGCAAATACTACTCTCCAAGTCTAATGTAGATCATTGTAAGTGCATTCAGATTGTTAAAATCTTGAGTGCGTCTTTTAATAAATCCTAACATTTTAAGAGTGTTCTTACAACACAGATCAATATGCTCAACATGTCAGTTTTTGGTCAAAACAAGATACCTAGATCACGAATTGTTCAAAGTTGGTAACATGCTCCTGGTAAATTGGCAGTCTATAAGCGGTCACTCGCTGTAACTGGCAGTCTATAGGCAGTTTTTGGCAGTCAGTAGGCAGTTGCCATCAGTCAGTAGGAAGTCACTGGCTGTTGACTGCTGAAATCAGCAGTCAGTGTATAAAATTTAACTAGTGAAACACCTCTCGGTTCTCTATAGTTTCACGATGATTTTGATACACTTTCGCCTTTGAAGCGGGGGAATGTAAACACTCCACACTCCCCACTTTCAACAAACACCCCTATTTCTTCCAATTCTGGTGAGGAGGTTCATTCAAGCTGAATTTTCTTTGATTGATAACAGTTATGGAGAGCAGTTATTACATCAGTATTGTGAGATTTACCTGTCAGCTCTTGATAATGGTTCTCATAAATACAATGTAATTCCTAAAACCCAATATTATTATTATGATTATTATTATTATTATTATTATTATTATTATAACTAGTTTTAACGCGCTCTGTAGCTCATACTGAGCTGTTGTATTACAATATTTTCTTTTGAAATGTCAGTGTTCATTAATATAGTCCTTTATGCAGCCAATAGTCATGCTCAACCTGCTCCATATAAAATCATGCCTTTTATGGGACACCTGTAAAGCCCTGGTTGCTTCGATGCGACAAACTTTGGTTTTAGCTAGGAATTGTATTAGCCTTGGCAGAACCCAGTGCACTACTCAACTCAGATAGTGGTTTGGGATGGACATCCAAGTGTCCAGTTGTTGAACTGGTTGTTGTGTTGTTTGGTGGATATGGTGTATGAATATTTCATTGTTGGGTTTATTTATATTTTTTTTCTTTATTATTAGATTCTAAAATATTATTTACTGCTGGAGTACTACCTATTATCATATGTTTGCTGACCAACTTGGTCATCAGTGGAGCACTTCAGATTAGCAAGTGAATTTTGCAGCAATGTTTTTTTAATATCTACTGTTTCCGAGGGGCAGCTCACTCTATTAAATCTGTGTATGCTCTAGTTAAAATCCCAAAAAATCCTTGGGAAACATCTTTTGAATCGATATCAATATTTTTCAGATCCATATAAATCTACAGAAATCTGCAATTCCTCCTTAAAACTTTATTAAAAATCCTAAACATCAAAAATCTGTCTAAATCCATCAAAAAATCCAATAGATATGTCTTTATATCTCAAAACTCCTCAAAAAATATGTCTTTAAATCCCAAAAATCCACAAATTAAATATTTTTTAATTTTAACTGAAAGAGTAGCTTCTGCTGTACCCCATAAATAAGAAAACAACGGCGATTAGAAGCTCAATTTTGAAATAAAAAATGAAATAATAGGTTCTATTTGCCACTGCAAAGAAATTTTGACGCTAGACAATGAACAACTATGACTAGTTTTACTTCATTTAAAATGTTTCGGAATTGTCAAAACAAAAAAAAACTTTTGAGAGGATCAAGAAACTTATCACAATAAAACATGTCTTAAAGTACATATATATATATATAGTCCTTAAAATACAAACATATAAAATGCCCATAAACTAAAATGGATTTTCACCAAGTATGACCTTTAATCCATATAATAAGCAAAATTACTTACTGCTTTAATTTGTACTGGTAGATGGTTGAACACCTTCAAGGAACTTACTTCGTGTCCATATGTTTTATGAATTCCGTCGGTCGGTCTGTTGGTTTGTCTATCTATCTGTCAGTTCGCGGCATAGCTTAAAAACTACTTACCAGAGTGACTTCAAATTTTAGTCAAACATTAATGGTAGTATGGGGATGACCTGGTAATATTTTGATAAAATCCAATATGCTGGACGAGGATGGTGGCTTAGTGACACGTTAAAAAAATTATGACCAAAAAATTAATTATCCAGTTTATCTCAAATTTTGCTTAACAATCAAGTGCTATATAGGAATGTAATGGTAATATTTGAAAATTCAGTATATATGTGTTACTAAATGACTATGTACTGAACTAAATTAGGTCACACTTCACTGTTATTCCTAATAAAAGGAAAAATTCATAATGAGGAAAGGTCCGTGGAACGAAAATAACATTTTGATAATGCTTTATAAACTTTATAAACTTTTATATGTATAACATTTAAAACTAACTAAAACATTACAAAAGTTCAAAAAAGCTAAATGCCTCACAATAACATTACACAATATTAAAAAAATCATAATTATTTTTATTAAAAATCGTTTGATTATAATTAAACAATTTTTAATCAATTAACAACAAATTATCTTAGCTCCTTGACCACCATATGTCACAAAGCAATGGTTCTTGTAAATATCCAGTAAATTTCTTCAGTCTGAATGTGACTAGAGTAGACATCAGTGCCTGATTTTGAGGCGCTATAGACACAACGAAGTATGAACCGTGTATGAACTATCTTTACCTTTACCAGTTCAAGATTGGAAGCTTCAAGTGACACTAATGAAGAGTCAATATAATTTTTTACGGCATCTACCACTCCACCACTACGCGTCTTATAAGTAGTGTTTTTGTTTCTGTCCCTTCGGTATACATTGAACTTGTATAAAAGATCTCAGAATTGGTAATTTCTTGATACATATTAAAAATAATATCTGGAAGAAACATTATATACTGAGAACGGGCTCTTTTATATATGCTTTATATCCATGAACGTGATAAATTATAGGTAAGTTACAAGAGTAAAACAAAACGTTGCAAATTATGTATATTGGCAATTTTTTTTAAGAGTGTTATTCAAACAAATTAACATACATTGTCTAACAGTAACATTACAGTCTTATTTTCTTAGTCTTGTTTGAATTAAATCCAAATCAGTACAAGGTACTGGTCTCAGATTTTTGTTTAAATTAACCTAGCGTAATGCTATGTATTGATATTAATACCTATATACAGATCATTATTTTTAAAAATAGTTATTATCTTTTTCTTAAACACTGCAATGTTCTGACTATCAGTCACTCCATCAGGTATATATTTAAAACACTGGCTGATTGTATTATTAATTCCAATATTTGTTCTTGCTGTACTAATAGCTATTTTGGTTTGATTCGTGTCACATAGCCATGCATTTGTTTTACAGAACATATCTCTGTATTACATTTAAGAGTTTTGTTTAATACTTTGTACTTATATTTGCTTTGTTCTATCTCTAAAATATGTTTAATTCTTAATATACCACAAACTGTATCAGTTGGGATTCTATTAGTCATTTCAATAAAATTTTTAGTTTATTTGGTAGTCTTTGTGTTCTATTGAATAAAGTTATACTACATGAACCCCATATCGGGATTAAATATCTGAAATGTGAAAGAAAGTAAGCACTGTATATTTGATATAAGACCTATTGCAGATAATCTCTACATCTGTATAATGTTCTACATGGAGAGTCCAATTTAACTTATCATCTAAAATTAATTCCAAATATTTTGGGTAGTGGACCCTCTCAATCATATCCCCCCCTATTTTTATGTTTAGGTCTACAGCACTCTTATTTTTTTGAGAGAATATCAAGTATGTTGTTGGTGTTCATTTTTAATTTATTATGTGTTAACCACGAATACTAGAGACTTAAATTGCCATTTATTTGCATTTGCATATTAAGCAAGTCATTGCCTTTATATACAAGACCCATATCGTCAGCAAACATATAATGTATGCCAATAATACCTGATCTCCAATCCTCGAACATGAAATGAGTACAAAAGTGTCCCCAGGATTGAGCCCTGGGGTACCCCACAAATGATATTTTTGCTACTACTAGCAATATTATTTATGTTTGTGTTTTCAATTTTATTTAAAAGTACTCTGTGATCCACCACATCAAAATCTTTACAAAGATTGACCAAAATCACTACGACAAAGTTTTTTTTATCTAGTTCGGTGGAAATATGAGTGAAAAAATCCATTGTTGCACTTAATGTACTACTTTGCTTTCGAAAACCATACTGATACTTGTCATGTTTTACTTAAGTTTGAAGAAACGAAGTAAACATTTTTTCAGAGCCGTTTCAAAATGTTTGAGAATGTTGATATAACTGTAATTTGTCGATAGTTTTCTTACTTATTTGTTGACCCAGATGCATGAATCCGTGAGACCCTTCCAACCTTGAGGGCATTAGGAAATTGGCCTATTCTGAACTTATGATTTATTAATTGCACCAATATTGGCACAATTGTATTTTTAGGAGTTATAATATCTTTTGAGTTTATATTGTCATGACTTGGCGCTGATTTAATATTTAATTCATTAAGTCCTAACACTGGAACCTGTGGTGGGGATAGATTAAAATACAAGAGTTCTAACCACACTAGACCACAACTTGTTATGTTCTGGACGCGCGTTTCGCTAACCAAGTTAGCATCATCAGCAAGTTGTGGTGTAGTGTGGTTAGAACTCTTGTATTTTGATTTAATTCGTTAATTATCGATTCGACTTCAGCTGCTCTGAAAATTGAAACTAACTCTAAAAACAATAATTGGGTTAACGTTGATATACTTAAAGAAATCACTTAGAAATTTGTATTGGCTCCATAAATGTTTAAATACACGTGAAACTAGGGACCAATATAAGTATGCTAAAAAAGGTTTTCTGTGAGCAGATCAAATTTGAAAAAAGTAAGTTTTATACAAAAATTATAAACTTATCATTTACTTTCTTTACTTAAAAGTCGTGAATTTATTGTGTATCTAATGGATTAATTTATAATTATCACTTATATATTTATATCTATGCCCATAATGAGTGTGAATTTTCTTGACATTTTAATCCATGAAATTTTGATTTGATTGATATGAATATGGATGTTGACGCATGGGTAAACATCCAACGGATCAGCTGTACATATTTCATCCAGTAGAACCAGTAAAGCACTAAACAAAGCCTTTACTCAAGCAATGATGTCATTTAATAACATTCCTAAAAATATAAAAAGAGATGGCAACTTTTGTTTTTTTTTTGTTAGAAGGTTCAAAATATATCTAAAATTAAAAAGGTGTGTTTAATTTTCATTTTTTATGTAATTTGTGTAAATGTACTTAAAGTTTTGAGATTTAAATTATATTACTATTGCAATTTTAATGTCTGTTATTTTGAGGTAAATAAAATATCTTATGTTACTTGCGTATTTATTTGGGTATTAAAAAGACTTTTACAAGAGTTAGTTAAAGTACTTTTCACAAAAATTGGTTCTGACTAAATTACTGCAATAACTCTACTGTGTGGCAATGTATTATGGGATCGGAGATATTTCTGTATTTAATAGAGTGCTATTTATATATATTTACATTTATAATGTCATTCAATATCTAGTTATGTTTCGATGTTGCTATTCTCATCTGACTTAAAATTATAATAAGTTTAATTATATGATTCAGAGCATTGGCTTTATATAGGAAAGACCCGCAACTTACTGTAAAATACTACTCATATGGCCAGGGCGCTAAAAGTAAGCACGTGTGGTCGCTTAACTCCGGTGGCTTCTGATTGGTCGACCATTGCCATAGCAACGAAGAGTTACAGGCGCCGGGGAGACCACGCGCGCTGCCTTGTTTCCAATTTATGCAAAATCTCTTAAAATAAAGAATTGTATATTGCTCTCTTCGTGTAATGTAGGGATTGACCAGTGGCGGCTCGTGAGTATATTGAAGGGTGAGGCTACATGAGGTTAATTTTGTTTAAATGTGAATAAATTTCCACGTCACCCATGAGGTATTATTCAGCGACGCGTTGACCTTTTTTTTTTTAATGGAGGTCATCGCCAATAGCCCTACTAAACCATTAAAAACTAAAAAAATAAACTCTAAAAAAGTAAATAAAAAGTAAACAAAACAAGTAAAATATGTATACCTATCACTAAAATATAGCGGTGATTGCGATAATAAAAACATAATTTAGTTTAATAAAACTTAAAATAAATAGTTGTATGAAATAAGATAAAAAAACTACTTTTTGTACATTAAATCTATACGTCTGTCTTTTAAGGTTGCAAACTTATCTATAATTTGGTCGTAAAAGTTTTGGTCTTCACTAAGTTCTGACAGTAATTCCTGCTCTATTGACATCATTGCTAAACCCGAAAGCCGTTTTTCTGTCATTGTGTTTCTTAGGTAGTTAAAACTAAATTAAAAAGCTTATATGCTTCCGCAAAAATTGCTTTAAAATCTTTAAATATAAAAGCTAGACTTTTTTCGACATCTAAATTTGAAAATTGTTCATCCCTATACAATACAGAAAGCTCATTCTTTAATCTATCTCTGTCAAAAATGTTTGGATAATTTTTTAATAAATTATTTAATAAGTCGTCTGGAAAGCATTTAACATATTCCGAATATTTTGTGCAATCGACTAAAGCAAAGAAATTTAAATTATTTAAATTTTCAAACCGCGTCCCTAATTGAAGAATTATACAATCTATTATTTCGAAATATAATATTTTATATTTAGTAAAAATATCAAAGTCGCTAGAACATTGCCCTCGATGTGTGTTAGTTGGCAGAATAGTGGCTTTTTTAGCAATATTGAAAAGTTCTTTGAAATGGTCCTCGTTTCTAAATTCAATAATTCGTTGCTTGGCAAGGTTTATTTGCGAAATGCAGTAATTTATATCTAAATGCTTTAACTGTAATATTTGAAACAGTACATCAGTGCAACTAAAAATTTGTTTATAAATATGCGTTAAAAGGCAAAATTCGAAATCATTAAAATGCTTTAGAAATCCTTTTGCACCATTAATAGATTCTGTTCCAGAACTTAAGTCATTAATAATAGTTTCAAATACTATAATTAAATTGTCCCATTCATTAGCCACTAAGTTTAAAATTTTAGACCGTGTATACCATCGCGTTTCTACAGCTCGCGAAATTCTTTTACCTACTATCTGATTAAGCACAAAAGACCGTTTTGGTGATTGGTGGAAATAATTTGGTATTCCTAATAAAGTGGCAAAAAATATACGACTTTGGGTAATCAGTTTTGTTCCCTGTTGTAAAACTAGATTTAATCTGTGGGCGCAACAATGAGTAAACATAGCTAAAGGAGCAATAGATCTAACTTTTGTTTGAAGCCCATTTATTTCACCTGCCATAACACTAGCCCCATCGTAACACTGCGCGATCAATTTATTTTTAAAGTCATAAGGCTCTAAGCTGTTTTGTATTAAATGAAAAAGGCTCTCTGCTGTTCTATTATCGCTAACGTCAAAAAATCCTAAAAATCTTTTAAAGATCCGTTGGTCACATACCTAACTGTTATCGAACACTGTGATTTTTCTGTTATATCAGTACTATCATCCGCAATTACGCCAAAAAAACAACAATCGGTGTCACTGATTTCTTTTTTTATATATTCTTGAATATAGTCATGTATGCAACCAATTAGTTCATTTTGTATAGTCTTAGATTGTCCCGTAAAAATATTACTGAATTTAGCACAATGTTCAGTAAGTTCGGCATTTCTTTTTATTAAGCATGCAAATATTTCCTTAAAATTGCCACGGTTAAAAGAATCTGTTGTTTCATTATGACCTCGAAATGCCAAGTCCTGTTTACCCAAAGTAATAGTAACATCAATTAAATAATTTAATAATAAACGGTTTTTTCGAACATTTTTATTATAAACAATTTTATTAAGACTTGCATTTTCTTGTAGTGCATCCGCAATAGTCGCCCTATTTTGCTCCAGTCTTGTAAGTGCTACCGAATTTTTAATATGCTCTCTTGAACTTTCATGCGATTTTACTACTCGTGAAAAATTTTTTAAATCCGAATATCCGCCCCCTGAACTCCAATTATTTTTGACGCAACCTAATAAAATACAAGGCCAACAATATAAGCTTTCTTTATAAATACTTCCCCATAGCCACCTATAAGTTTCGTACCAAGATATTTGAAAAGTTCTTGAATATTTTTTACCTTGCCTCTTATCGTTAAATATTGCTAAAATTTTCGGCGTCGGACTGAAAAACTCTTATGGACTGATTTCAAATTGTATGCCATAACTAATTGTGGTATAGAGATGAACTAGTAAAACGGTGGTACTAAATCAAAATGGGTGAACAAAATGGCGGGCAATTAAAATATTTGTAATCCGGAAAAAATCAATCTCTCAGGTTTTACATATTTTTATATTTTAGCGTTTCTAGGTATCAAAAAATATGTCTTACCAATTCCGTCAGTCTGTCTGTCGGTTTGCCTGTCTGTTTTTCGGTTTTCTGTTTGTCTGTCAGTTCGCAGCATAGCTTAAAAGTTTCTTATGAGGCAAATTTTAGTCAAGAGAAAAATCCAATGTCAAAACAAAAAGGCGGCCTAGTGAAATATTAAAAAAATCATTACCAAAAAACTACTTCTCCAATTTATCACAAATTTTGTATAAAAATCAAGTATTATGTAGAAATCAACCCTGTAAAGTTTTGGTACGAATTCAAAATAACGGAACAAAATGGCGGCTTAATAAAATATTTAAAAAATCAGCCTGAAAAAACTACTTATTGGACTGATGTCAAATGGTGTGTCATAACTAATTGTGGTATAGAGATAAAGTAGTAAAACTGTAGTTCTAATTCAAGTTGACGGAACAAAATAAAGACCAAATAAAATATTTGTAATAGTCAAAAATTCAATCTCTCAGGTTTTAAATATTTTTAAATTTCAACGTCTCTATATGTCAAAAAAATATGTTTGATCAATTCCGTCTGTCTCTCTGTCGGTTTGTTTGTCTGTCTGTGAGTTCGCGGCATAGTTTAAAAACTACTCATAAGAATGACTTAAAATTTTAGTCAAAATTAAAGGTCATATGGGGATTATATATTGGTAAAAATCCAATATTTAAAAAAAAACATTATTAAAAAAACCACTTATCCAATTTTTCTCAAATTATGCACAAAAATCAAATATGTAAAAATCAATTGGTAAAATTTCAGTACGAATGCAAAATGGGGGAACAGAGTGGTGGCTGAATAAAATATTTAAAAATTCAGCCTGAAAAAACTACCTAATGGACTTATTTCAAATTGTGTGTGATAACTAATTGTGGTATAGAGATCAACTAGTAGAACTGTGCTGTAAATAAAATATTTTGTAATCGTGAAAAAATCACCTTCTCAGGTTTCACATATTTTCAGGTTTTAGAGTCCTAAAAATATTTTTATCAATTCCGTTGGTGTCGGTCCATCTGTTTCTCAGTTCGCGGCGTAGCTTCAAAACCATTCATCATAGTGACTTCAAATTTTAATCCAAAATTAAGGGTCATACAGGTATGATGACCTGGTTATAATTTGGTAAAAATCCAATATGCCGAAACAAGTTAAAAAATATATTACTAAAAAACTAACTATCCAATTTCCACAAAATTTCGTACAATTGTTCACTATTATGCGCGAGAGCTTTGGATTTATAGAACACATTTTTTTGTAAACTAGCAAATTGCTAAACAAACGATAAATAATTATAATTGAAATTCCGCATTTGACTTCCGTTGTAAATGTGAAGTATTGTAATCGTAAAAGAGTCACCCTCCCAGGTTTTTGCAGATCATCAGGTTTTAGGGTCCTTACAGGCCAAAAAAAAACAAGTTTTCTCAATTCCGTCAGTTTGTCTGTTCGCGGCATAGCTAAAATCTGCATACCCGATTGGTTTCAAATTTTGTTCAAAAATTAAGAGTTATATGGGGATGACCTGGTAAGATTTTGATAAAAATCGAAAATGTCGGAAAAAATGGCGGCCTAGTGAATTGGTAAAAAAAATATTAATAAAAAAATACTTATCCAATTTATTTCAAATTTTGCATAGAAATCAAGTATTTCGTAACTATAAACTGGTAAAATTTTGGTACGAATCTAACTCGCCACAACAAAATGGCGGCTTTATAAAATATTTAAAAATTCATTCGCAAAAAACTAGTTATTAGATTGACTTGACAACAATTGGTATATGGTGGTATAGATATGAACTCGTAAAATTGTCGTATCAATTCAAGATGGCGGAACAACATAGCGATCTTGACGTTTGACAGTCCTTAGACGCTAAAAACGTTTTCTCTCCGTCGGTCTGTCTGTACAGGGTGTCCAATTTTGGTTGTAAATGCAAGGTATCTCCGTTTTTTGCAAATATTTAGGGTTGAGGTTTTCGCGACACCGTGCCACTTTTTTGTCAAACTCAAGCTGCCGTAATCAGATTTTCCATAGCCCGCCTCGTTTCTGAGATACAGGGCCAAATTGAAAAAATTGCATTTTGGGACACTCCTCGTATCTCCGTTATCTTTTAACGTATCGAAAAGGTAAAAACTGGCTCTTATAGAGTTTTTTACGTAGAATCCAGTGGCGTGGACAGATTTTTACTCGGGGCTGTCGTTTTTGATACATGACCCAAAGTTACATTTTTTTAAAATGGGACACCCTGTATATTTTTACGTAGTCCTATTCGTCTTATTATGAGCTTTTCAAAAATATATAGTTATCTATACTTATTTTAAAAATAAGGCTACAGTTTAAGTTTTTAAGAATATATTAAGTTTATCTATTTTTCGTAATTAGCCATGTTCAAAAGAACTGCTCCAACTGATTTCCATTTTCTATTAGACATCTCTCACACACTCTTGCAATTTTACCCAGTGCATTTGAAATGACTACATTCATAGTACGGATCAAGCGACATTAAAGCCAAATCTTCCTTGTTGCTCGCGTGGAAATATTAAATGTTGATTTTCAGGTGACCAGTGTCTCGTATTGTGCCTATTAAATATCCCAGCACTACTTATATACGATTCGTCGGACCATATAACCGCCCTTCCAAAATTTTGGTTAGTATTAATTTTTTGTAAATACCACTGGCAAAAATCAATACGTCGTTCTGCATCTCCAGGATGTAGGTTTTGCACAACTCTGACTTTATAAGGTTTATACTTATGTTTCTTTAAAATCGTTTGAACCCGAGACTTGATTACACCCACTTCATTCTCTATTTTTCTACAGGACGTTACAGGCGTTACATTTACACTTGCTAAGACGTTAATTTCATCAGCCTCACGATTCTCTTTGTTGTATTTCTTTGATCTGGGCTTTTTGAAAGAGCCAAAATTTATTAAATTCGATTTCAGCCTATAGAATATTAATTTATTTGGCTGCCTCCTTTCCGGATATCTATATAATAAAAGTTTAAGTTTTAAAAAAGATTGCAATAATAATTATGAAAATAAAACATTATCTAATGAAATAAAGCTCAGAAGCAGAGTTTATATTTTCATGACTCTCTATGAAACAGGTCAGCATATCATATTGCTCAAAGTTTTCTTCAAATAATTGATTTGCAGCCATTTGTTAAAAAGTAATAATCAGAGCAACTAATTTAACACGTCTATTAGTATTAACATCAAAACTTCATTATGACAAAGCAGTGACAAAGCCCTTTTTGACAATCAGTCCATGGCTTACTATGAAAAATATAGATAGATATTATTACAAACCTAAATTGCAGCCTTATTTTTTAAAATAAGTATAGATAACCATATATTTTTGAAAAGCTCATAATAAGACGAATAGGACTCCGTAAAAATATACAGGGTGTCCCATTTAAAAAAAACGTGACTTTGGGTCATGTATCAAAAACGACGGCCCCGAGTAAAAATCTGTCTACGCCACTGGATTCTACGTAAAAAACCCTATAAGAGCCAGTTTTTACCTTTTCGACACGTTAAAACATAACCGAGATACGAGGGGTGTCCCAAAATGCAACTTTTTCAATTTGACTCTGTATCTCCGAAACGAGGCGGGCTATGGAAAATCAGATTACGGCAGCTTGAGTTTGACAAAAAGTGGCACGGTGTCGCGAAAACCTCAACCCTAAATATTTGCAAATAACGAAGATACCTTGCATTTACAATCAAAATTGGACACCCTGTACATCTGTTACGATAGAAAATAATAACATTTTTGAGGGAAATCTGCCTGATTACACTATGTTACAAAATACAAATATATAAAGAAAGCTAACTCTATTGAATGTTATTTTATTATAACATAATAGTTAAAAATGGTATGGTTTTTGAATAGAAAAAAACATAATTTTTGCTAGGTAATAAAATTCGCCAAAAGATACCTTTAGAATCTAAAGGAAAACATCTAGATCACCCCTATACACAAATCTTTCATGCCCATGCAAAATATATACCTAATACATGCATATGTTAGACAATAAAAGACATATTTTAACAAAGGTATTGAATTTCTAGTGTACAGGGTGAGTCAACGAAAGAGTAAAGTTCATTATCTCATTTGTTTCGCGAATTACAAAAAAATGTTAAATGCAATAGTTTTAGGGAATGTTAAAGTGCACAGTTTAAAATTATTTTTGTGTGTATAGCGTGGTTCCAAGAAACCTGAATAGATGCTACAGGGTGTTCAAAATAAATTTATAAATTTCGACTATTTTAAACGAAAAAATCTCGACTTTTTAAATAGCACTGTATATTATAATTTCTCGGATAGAATTTACAAAATTCATGAGTATGTCGGACACCTATTTTTGATAGTTTGGGATTTATTTTGAATTTTTCAATTTTATTTTTAAAGATTATGTTTATGCGAATCCCTCTACAATACTAGTAGATATATTGATAAGAGAAGTGAAGGAAAATATAGTAAAACGGCTAAACATGTGTATTCAAGTAGACGGGCAAATGTTTATACATTTATTACGTCCTCATAATTAAATATTAGGTAAGTTGAACTATATTAAAATTATTATTTATTTTTTTACAATGGCTAAGTGTATTAAAAACAAGAGTAAAAATTGAGAAACAGAAAATAAATTGCAAACTATTAAAAATAGGTATATGATATACTAAACGAAAGTTTAAAAATTTTGCAAAATCTATCAGAAAAATTAATAATATACAGGGTATGATATTTAAAAAAAGTCGAGATTTTTCAATTTAAAATAGTCGAAATGTATAAATT
The DNA here is from genome assembly GCA_030620095.1 of Kuschelorhynchus macadamiae. Lineage (NCBI taxonomy): Eukaryota > Metazoa > Arthropoda > Insecta > Coleoptera > Curculionidae > Kuschelorhynchus > Kuschelorhynchus macadamiae. The sequence continues at coordinate 252,419 of JAUTXW010001267.1, read as the reverse complement.
TATTTTGAACACCCTTTAGCATCTAACTCAAATTTCTTTACATATGTCTTTTTTTTCCATTTCTATAACACATTCGTACCAATAATGAGCGCTCCAGCTTCAGAAATGGCGCTACTTGCCATTTTTACAAAACTGAAAACTAGCATTTAAAATAAATTAAATATTAGCGAAACGACTAGATTTAGGTATATAACATTATTAATAAAAACGTTTTTTTATTAATAGAATTCCAGGCATAATGTAAAAACAGGATGTTCCGTTTAAAACAACATATGTTACATCCGCCACACTTTTTTGAAGCGTGGCGGATTTTTTTGAATCATCCTGTTTACTTAAAATATAATTTTAAACTGTTAACATTCCCTAAAACTATTGAATTTAACATTTTTTCGTAATTCCCGAAACAAATGAGATAACGTTACTCTCTCTTTGATTCACCCTGTACTATATACAACACTGCTTAAATAAGATATGGTATTATCTTATTTTATAGACACTCTATTATAATAATTACAAATGATACTGTTACTCCAGTTGTGAAACTCAGGATAACTTGATTTTTCTGACATTTTTAGGGTTTTATTATTTGTCAAAAGTACCATAAACATATCACTTAATTTAAATTTGTGAGCTAAGAATCAATAATTAACTAAATGGATCCGAAAAAAAAGTATATTTTTAAAAACTCGTATATATAGTAAAGCCGTTAAACACTTTTTTTTCATCTTAGAAACCCTATAGATACGGGCAGTTCGACTTAGTCTTTTTTTAGAGTTAAAAGTAGGTTAATTTTTAGAGTTAAAAGTAGGTTAATTGTTTTTTAAGTAAACAGCACTAGAGACTTGACTGGCTCTATTAGGTATTACAAAAATATAATAAACAATGTTTTGAATATATTCTTCTATTATAAAAAACATAAACGAAATAATAAAAATACCGACGTCTGTTTTTTCGACGATTTTCCTATTCAAATCTAAAAAAAACATGCTTGACGGAAATGTTTTTAAAATAGTGAACCCAAATTTATGGTTAACCATAACGAAGGACATAAAAATGTCTAAATAACTTAAGAACTCGAAAATAAACCGACACTCAATCAAGTCAATGTTTTTATAAAAATATTGATAAGGCAAAAGAGTTGGAGACTCCCAGAAATCTCACCCTGTAGGTTAGTTTAAATCGTAAGAACTAAAATTAAATATTAAGAAACGCACGTCGGTATTTCCAGTATTCAATGTGTCTGCACCCTTCACAATATACATATTATCTGATATATATAGATTAAATGCATTCAAAAATATCACCATTCATTAAATGGATTAACATGCCAGCAACCATATATAGTTTTTTATTTTAAAAGGGTAATAGTCCTGCGATTACATTATTCCATAGAATCAAATGATTATATACCCTCCGTCAGATTCAGGTTACCCAACATGCAACGTCTTATACTTTTCTGACCATTGATTCTGATGCTGTTATCTGCAATGTGACAGGTCGATATGCGTCACCGACAGAGACCTGTTTAGTCTAACGAACGAACTGGATGTTCAGCCGAATAAACAATATAGTGTAGTGTTTCACCTTGAAAAACGGGTCGTCGTTTAGTGAAACAAAAACAGAGTATTTCGAAAAGTTAAAATCAAATTTTTCTAAATTTTATAACATATTATCCAAAAGTCTACAATTTTTAATAAAGAAAACGACAAATTGTTATCAAAAAGAAAAAACTAATATAAAAAATACTGACTTGAGAAGTCCATGGTTTCAGAATTACTCTGATACAAAATATATTCAGACCTTACTTCACTCTTCAAAAAAGGCTCTTTTTTAAGAATATTATTTAAATTACATGTCTTTAAAATTTGCTACTTTTTGATACTAAAGGATCCCTAAAATTTATAATTGACACTTATAGCTAACTGACCCTTTAACAGTTAATCGCCACAAAAACACTATATAACTTACTAGCGGGCACCCGCGACCTCGTTCGCGTATATGACTATAATGAAAAGGATGTAAAGAGGTATTCAAATCGCCTCATTTGAGTACCTCTTTATAAACCACGTTTGTTGTTGCATTCTTACTTTAGAGCATGAGACATAGAGTTGACCACGAGAAAAACACTCGTAGCTCAAGTCTACTCTAGCTCTACTTAAGGATTGCCCTTGAGCTTTGTTAATTGTCATGGCGAAACAAAGCTTTAAAGGAAACTGTACACGTTTAAACTGAAAAGGATAGGCTGATGGAATTAAAGTGGTACGTGGTATAAAAACTGTTTCTCCCAGACCAAGGGTAGACCTGTAGCTGAGTTCCATTATACAATTTTGGTGGTTTTAAATTTCGAATAAGCTTCACTGATGCCCCCACTTATAAAATTAACTCCCTCATGATTCCTGAAGGGTTTAGGGAGTGTAGGAACTCGACAGGATGATTAACCGCATTTTCCTCAAAATGTCTTCATACTAATTATTTGTTACTTAATTACAATGACATTTATGTATTGATTGTTTTGAATCTAATATCACTCGTTAATGTCTACTTGCTGTCTTTATTAGTTTGACGCAGAGTTGATAACATTTTCAAGATTTATTAAAAGTATTATTTTGGGATTTTAGCGCCTTGGTTTGAAGCCAGTTTTATTTTGTTTATAAAAATAATATTTTATCCCTTTTAGTTCTATTCCTACAAAATAAAGGCAACTTTAAAGTTTTCGAAGCCTAAACGTAGATTAAAATTTTGGGCGTTCCTAATAAAATAAATAAGTAGCTAGTAGTCCACTGTATATGAAATTTTACCGGAATCGCGGTACAAATATTTTATAAAAATCGCCTTTTATACACATTTATAGAAAACCAGCAATACATATTGTCAAAAGATAAAAAGCTTAGTAAAATTAAACCTCGTACAATTAAAAACCACAAAAACATCATATTTTAAAATTACCCCCTTTTTCCTCTTCATATTTCACTTAATGACAAAAGAAATGTTTTGTGCGAAGGATTAAGATGTTTATTTTGAAATTACAAACCGAGATAACCTGATGTAAAAATATATTGCTGCGAAATTACTTTTGGTTAATTACAATTAATACACAAAATTTTAAGGCAGTTAATTAAAGCAATACAAATTTATCGCAGAAACTCCTAGATATATAATGATTCAAAATGGAAGCAGCACTACGCTGAAAACTTCCTGAAAAATTCTTCCAAGTTGGTCAAATCATCCTGGAGTAATCGGTGTACATGCATATGGTCGAATTGATTAATTACTCTTTTTTTCAAGTGGGTTAAAAAATAAAATTCATGAACCCCTTTCTTACATGGCCCTATTTAGTAGAAATGAGTATTATTAACATTCCTATTTAAAGCCAATGGTATTAATGAGGTTTCTTTCAGTCTAGGCATCTACTACCGAAAAAAAAAGTTTTACATGTTTCACCGTTTTTTGATTTTTTTTCTTTTTCCAGGGGACTGTCTCATGCTTTTAGGACTATCCTGCATGTTTACGGGACACATTTTCGCACACATCCGTACAGATATCATAGATTTTTGTTCTAAAAATATAATGTTCGTATTCTAGGGTCGATTGTACCCAGTTACCTATATTCTATGCAAATTTTTGCGATTTCAATACTTCATAATATGTATATAGCAATACTAGCAATTGACCACATAGTGCATTAAAGATGTATTAATAATATAGTATATTGGCTCTTATATGGGGAAGTAAAAATAACCCCTTTTTATTCGCGTAAGAGTAGAATCTTTGCAAAATTCTAAAATTTATATTTAGATAATTATTTTTGGAAACCATTGACGGAAGAATCGTCTTAAAATCTTAAAAGGGTTATAGAAAACAATGTAGTTATAAACATATTTTACCCCTAAAAGTGCTGAATTTTGAAAAACCTGTTCTGTAACATTTCACGACACACCCTTTCTTAATAGATGCGTTTGTCATATAAGAAAGTTCTGTGCACAATTTCAAGTTCCTTCCCGATTAAGAGGGTGTCCTATTGTTTAAAAAATATAACCTGTCACATTCCAACTATTTGACCGGCTTTGTATAATTAAAATTATTACGTCCTGATAGATCTTAAAATTTCTGCATCAAATTCCTTTCGTTACCTCGTATAGTTTACGGGCATAGAATAAATTAAAAATTATAATTAAAATACCTACCACTATTAATGATCCATTGTAATCTAATATTTTCGTTTAAAGGAAATCTGAAAAATCTAAAACTTGGAGAATGTCTTTTCGAATTATGACACCCACAATATCGACAGTGTTCTCCAGATTTATTGGCCATTATTTACAAAATAATGTAAAAGTGCAAATGTAAAAAATGTATTACTTTTAAAAGGCAAAACCTCAGCCCAAAACTCAACAATTCATCAGCGACCGCTCTGAAATGAATATCATATTCTTGTTCCTACACGCGCTAAATCGAGATCTCTACATAACACTTTATCGGCATCGTCGCATAGCTTTAAAATCCTGAAGTAGACGTAGGTACATAGCCCCTTCCCCGCTTCTACCTATGTTCGACGAGTGGCAGGGATCTATATTAAGGATATTAAACATTCAGCGCTGAGACGCGTGAACTGGCAGAACGTTTGTTAGGAAAGGGTTTTTGCACGTCTTTCTCGTATATAAAGTCAAAGTCCAGAGTAACAGAAATTTTGTACAGTAATTATGTGATTGGGCTAAATTTTTCAGCTATCTGGGAAAGTAACATTAACACATTTATTTATTTTTTTTATTAAATTTATGACACAAAAACTATAGTCGGAAAAATATATTCAGACCTGAAGTCCAATTTAGACAAAACTCTCCAACGGCTAATGATTCCACAGCTTATTTGGGTTTAATCATTTGTGAGTCGTTGTTTCAGAGTTTCTAATGTAGGTACATGTTGCTTTTTATAGATAGTGTAAACTTTTCACCTTATCAAGTCCTTGTTGCGTTGAGATTTGAAATGAATTTTTTCATTATAGTCTAAGGTGTCTTGGTCAAAACACATGTTTCACTCGTAGCAGTACTAGTGTTAAGTCCTCTGTTAAGTAAAGTAAAAAAGATAGCTTCTTGATGATCTCTAGCATGAAATTGACTCTATATCTTTGATTTCCGCCGGTATTTTGTTAAAATTATAGTTACTAAAACAACTTTGACTCTTCCTGTATAAAAGTAATCTAAAATTAGATATAAAAATTTTATTGTTATGTCTTGTTTCAAGAGAGGTGAAGGCTGAGACTATGGGAAAATTCAGTCGGAGCTGGATGACATAGGCTGCAGCCTCCATTATAAGTTAATCATTTTTTATTTTTAAAAATTTGTCTGTAACTTTCAAGTGGATTTAGTGAAAATATTTGTCTAATTATTCATTCAACACATTCATGTTCCGATCTCGTGAAGTAAAAATTCCTAAAGATGCCTCGTGCAATTGAAGGCGAAATATGGAAAGTGATTCCACTTTGACATGGTCTAATCCAAAGAACCTTGATTTCATAATTGACCACATATATATACATATGTTAGTTGATAAAATATTTTTTAGGTTTATATCTGCAAAGTATAAACCAGTAGACTTATAATTGCAGAGTGTAAAATAATATAATGGATTTGAAATGCATATACAGCTGTTCTTACTTCTAGGTGTATATTTCTCAATAATGATTTATTTGTGTTGTAAGCACATATCAAGCGAGATATCAATAGTCTTATGTTATATAATATTATAGTTTAATATACATGTTTTTCCAAATATAGTTAAAGTTAATTTATTTTTGCACTTGTAGATGTTCAACATGTAATGCTAGAAAAACTCTAGTTTTGTGAGGTATGCCTTTCTTCTTGTAATCAAAGTCTGTAATATATTCATTTAACACATGGTACTAGGTTGATGTTCATCATTAATCACCTGTATATCTTTTTGATGTTTTAATAGGGCCTATTATTACTGTTATTAATTTATTTTAAGGATTTGGAATTGTTGGTGGACGGAGTACTGGTGTTGTAATAAAATCAATTCTTCCTGGTGGCATTGCTGATAAGGATAGCAGATTGCAGAGCGGAGACCATCTTTTACAAATTGGAGATGTTAATTTAATAGGTTTTTCAGCTGAGCAAGTAGCTTCTGTTTTAAGACAAGCTGGACCACAAGTAAGTAGTATAATAAATAAAAAAATACCATCTTTATCAAATCTGACCAGGGTAATATTGTAGTTGTAGATATACCGTATTAATAGAACATTAGATTTTCTTAATGCAGATGAATTATATTTTAAATAATAGTGATACAGATCCTTTTCATCAAAAAATTAAAAATTGTATTTAAAATTGAATTTATTTAATCATAAAAACATTACAATTTTTAATGTATAACCAAAATGATATTCTTTAAAGTTCATCAACCAGGATTTCTTATCAGATCAGAAGTTTCTTTCTTTTCAGCGCTATTCCATAATATTTACATAAAAAACTTACAGACATTATTTGTACACACTCACTGTGTTCAGCAAATTATCGAATTAAAAGCTCTTTAGATTTTAGATTTAATTAATCAAATTAAAAAAAATCTAATACCAAATACTACAAAGCTAAACTCGTTTGACATCACTAATCTCTTCCCTAGTATTCCTACTACAGATACCATAAACCTAACAAAAAACATTTTGAATAAAAATTAGGTAAGTGGGTTAAAAAACAAGAAGTATTGAACTTACTCACCAAATCTTTAGAACAAAACTATTTCGAATTTAATAATATATTTTATATGACCACACAAGATTTAATTATGGGAAATCCTTAGCCGAAACAGTGTTGTGCATACTGAAAAATCAAACTAGCAAACACCCTTTATTTAAACGTTTTGTATATTTGCATGTTAATTCGTTTTATATATTGGCATAGTTATTAATGATGTTTTAGCATCTTTTACAGGTACTGAACAACTAATCATTTTTCTCAAACATAAAGTTTACAATTGAAATAGAATCTAACAATTGTATACATTTTCTAAAGTAATAGACTTTAGAATCAGTCAAAGAAATTCATTAAACCCAAACAATGATCAGCACGTGAATATCTTGCAAGAAGAGGGAAGTATCACAGTTATTGGTTCGAATCGGCGAGCCATAATACACCGCCAATGAAAAGCCAGGTGGAGTGGGAGAGCCCTAATACACCAGCAATGAAAAGCCAGGTGGAATGGGGGAGCAACATGTATATGCACTGAAGTTTCTTTTGGTTTAATGTCTTTCTTCGATAAATAGACTATAGATTTGCATTGTATTCGTCACTGTACGCACCGATATTTTTTCTTATCGTTATGAATCTACTAATGACATGGCTGCAGCCAAATCAAGATGAAATCAACATTATAATTTTATGGTTGGCATTGATTGTATTTGATGTCTTTTCACAAAAATATCATATAATTCTATAATTTTTTTAAAATGTCTTCTGAATGGCTCTTTTTATAAATTCTTGGGATCTGTGAATATTCACCACTCAAACCACCCTATCATGATCTGGGTAAAACTCGACAATTTGGCAAATCATCATCTCATCTCATCTTGTAAAATCACTATCCAATTCGTACGTTGTCGAAACCATTTATTGCGACCCTGGAGTGTAGTCAAAATTTCGTAGTCCACATATGTTGTACCATTTGTTGAAGCACATAAAATTGACTTAGTCAGTTTGTCGATACCTCGATGACATATTCTTTTGATACATTACCCATGGCGGTACATGATAAAAGATGTTTATTTGAATGAAGCAACAAGTTTGATCTAATTATCGAGAAGCAATTTGCATTTTCAATTATCACGTTGAAGTCTAAAAAGCTATATGTAATATACCTTTACCGACTCCCGTCGGCAAGTTCGCTTGATTTTTTGCCAAATCTTGATTCGCTGTTAGGTCGTTTATCAACTGATGCAGGAATGTTGCTTAAGGGAGATTTTAACATACATTTTGATATTAACTATTCAGGCACTTACTCATATTCACTCTTATACAACAAGAAACAGAGATAATATTTGTTAACTATTTTATTCTATACACTAATTTTCATAGAATAGATAAAAATCTTTCTATGGAACAAAGGAATAAAAACTTAAGATCCCAAGGAACCAAAGGAATAAAAACTTAAGATCCTTATATTACATTCGTAAATTTATAAGCAGTGATTTTTTTGGAACTATTTTCATTATTACAGATAGATCTATAGAAGTGTGATTCGTGTGGCAAAATTATAGTGACAGGTTAAATAACTTTAATAATAAACATAAAGAAAGCTGAGCTTTTGTCAAAGGACTTACTCAGAACACAGAAAATGGACATCTTTATGAACTGGGCCCTAACTTAAGTAAATGAGTGCTATTGCCCTGTTGGTGATCAGATAATTGCAAACGCCAGTAGAGATCCAATGCAGAACCTTTCGCAGATAAGTATGTGGGATTGGTTTAGCTTTTACCTAACCCATGTTCGGGAGATTCGTGAGATAATAAAAATTCTTCAAGCGAGGGTGGAATTGCTGCTAGAATATTCCAGATATTACCAGATTTTGTTCTAGAAGTGTAGTGAGGCTATAAATTCTTAATGGCAGACTGGTGTGTTTTCGGATGTTTCAAAAAGAGCCAAGGTTATACCACTGTATAAGGAAGGCGAGCCTGGCCAGGTGTCAAATTTCAGACCCATTCCTTTGTTGCCTACTTTATCAAAGTTTATCGAGAAATTAGTTAAAAAAAATGTATAGGAAAAACCACTGTTATTAATGAAAGCCAGTTTCGTTTTCAAACAAATAAGAACACAGGGTATGCAATTTTTTGGTTCCTTAAGAATGTGTAGAGATTTAGGGCCGTTTTCATGAAGTGGGTTAAATTATATCTCGAGGGATGGAGTCAGTGGGTGTCTGTGTCGTTATTGGCATCAGAGAAAATCACTTGTGGTGTACCACATGGTTCTGTATTGGGCCCCGTACTTTTCTGCTTTATCTTAACGATATAACATACTTTGAAACTAAGGGAATGTTTACTCTTATTGCGGCTGATAGCATAGTTTCATGGCACTCAGACACAATGCAGGACTGAATCGTCAAATTTCTAGTAATTTAGTAGAGATAAAGGAGTGGTTTGACTGAAGTCAACTTTTGCTCTTCGATAAGACTTATATCAAGGGTTTTAAGTGCCAGGTAAGTCTGGCACCATTTACATCTTACCCTTTCTAAAATACTAATAAAGTTAGGTTCTTGGGGCTTTTGCTCGGGGGGAGAGTTGGATGCATCAGTGGGAAGAAAATATTTTGCTCTAATGGAATCGAGATTGCGTTATGGAATTGCAGTGTCTCTTTAAAACCATTTTCATTTTACAAATCAATGAGATATTTGTGTAAGGCAAAACCGGAGAGATTCCTGTAAACCTTTGTTCATACAGCAAAGAATATTGACAGTAACATTTCTGTTAATTTTCGAGACAGTTAGCCTGGTGTTCAAGAACAAAAATCCATTGCACTCCATCCCAGATCATCTTCTAAGACAAACAGGTGCCCTAACTCGAAATCAAATAAAATATGTATTACAAGTTAATTAATTACATAGTAATTATACTTACTTCAAAAGGGGGTAATCAATAAATGTCAAAAATACACACACTAAACTAAAACATTTAATTAAAATATTCAAATACAAATATTTGTATATATCTTGTTTGTATACAAAAAGTGCAGTTCTAAATTTTCCTTCTGCAAAGACCATCTATGTGTTGAACACCCAAAAGATTCACAGACGTAGTTTCAATATTGTTTGTATTGCCAGTTTCTCTCAGGGTAAGGACGACAGTTTTGGCTTTCTCCTCATTCAGAAGGAGATTGTTGGCATTGAACCATCTTGAGTGAAAAACTAGCCCAAGGTGAAAGGGAGTCACAACAACTGAAGACGGAAATTGAAAGTCTATATCAAGTTAGAAATGAATTGGTTAGCAATATAAAAGAACAGGATAGAAGCAACGATTGGTACCAGACTGAGATTACAAAGTTACGTAATGCTTTGCAAAAGGAGAAACTCCCGCAGCCCATGTGTGTCCCCAATCCGGAGGGAGTTAATACGTCGGCATCGTCAACTCCTTCTATGTGGTAACAAACCTTGCGTTGCTGGCACGGGGAGGTTATTAAAGCAGGGGCTCGGCTCGGACTTACAATAGAAGATATTATTGACACCTTCTTACCGCTAGCCGAGAACTTTACAAAATACGACTTTTTAATTATATTCACTGGCAGTTATCTTGAAAGGCTGCAGGCTACTGTAGATAGATGTAATCTTATCATTATAGGACTACCTTTTCTGCTGACCTTTTTACCTAACCCATGTTCGGGAGATTCGTGAGATAATAAAAATTCTTCAAGCGAGGGTGGAATTGCTGCTAGAATATTCCAGATATTACCAGATTTTGTTCTAGAAGTGTAGTGAGGCTATAAATTCTTAATGGCAGACTGGTGTGTTTTCGGATGTTTCAAAAGATCTTAAACCGTTTCATATATGACATGAACTTAAGCATATATAAGGCTGTGAGTTGCATTAATCGCAAAATATTGTTTCTTAGCCTAGATAGCTTTACCGAACCTCGAGAAAGAAGGTGGAATGGCCATGCCAATTACTCTGCTAAGAACCGTGCTATGTTCTTTGTTGCCAAGGAAATTCTAGCATGGCTTTTATGCAGTACCAGTACTATTGACTAACCTTCAGATGAAGTGCCAACTCCTTGCCGGAATCACGGGATCGCCACCAGAAATTTTTAAACACGAGCTTCCAAAATCAATCTGCTAATTGTCATATCAATTCTCTTTCTGTTATTTACCTGAATATTCGATCTATCAGAGGCAAACTTGATGACCTTTTATTGCTTTTGGAAGCTCATGACTTTCTGGATTTGGTTTGTGTGACTGCACATTTTTTAAAGCCTGATGAGGTGTGTATAGTGCCAGAATATGTAACTGTTTCCATTTTTTGTGGATCACAATTTAGTCGCGGTGGTTCATTGATAATGGCCAAGAAGTCCTTTTTAAATGCAAACTGTTTCGTATCTGTGGATAGATATAATGCTTTAAATGTAGAACGAGTCTTCGAATTTTCAATAATATATTCAAAGACTTTAAAACTGTATGTGATTTGTATTTACCGTAGTCCTTCTTCTAATTTTTTGGATTTTTTATCAAGTTTAGAACAACTACTGTGCAACTTACCTAGCGACTGTGATATTATATTGGTGGGTGATTTTAATCATGATCTCGGCAATTCTGATATTAACCTAAATATTTTACTTAAATCTTTTAATTTAGCTATACATGTAGATTCCCCCACTCGAATAACTTAACATCCTGCAACTATCACTGATTATTTCTGTTCAACTTTCAACCCTGTGTCTTGTGTTTCGTAGTGAAAGGGTTGTCTGATCATGAGGCCATACTAGCAAGTGTTCTGTGTGCACCTTCAAGGGGTGAAAAGAAGATCAAAAGGAGTAGGCTATTTAACAAATCAAATTTTCGAAGATTTTTCCATGCTTGTTCAGATGTTGATTGGGCCGGAGTTACTCACTCGGATGTTCCCCTAGAAACGTTTTATTCTCTTTTACATCAGTGTTTCAACAGAGCCTTTCCTATTCAAAAAATAAAAAAGAGAAACTGTAAACCCTGGACAACTAAGTACGAGTGTCGTCTAAAAATATGAGATGTCTTCATAATCTTAAGACGTTTACTACTGACAGAGGGTTTTTAACATATTTTTGCAAATATCGGGCTTTATATAGAAAACTTATTAAAACGGCTAAAGAAAACCATTACAGGGATCGTTTGGCTGGAGCAGCTAACCGACAGAGGCAGAGCTGGGCCATCATCAATGAACTCAGAGGGGCTACTAGCACATCCCTTAATAACTCTCCAGATATCTCACCCGATGATCTAAATTGTTTTTTCTGTTCTGTTGCTGCTAATTTAACGAGCAAAATTGGTCAGGCTATTGACCCCATGAGCTATATGAGGAAGATTTCTGTTGGGCAATCTTTCTTCTTTTGTCCTACCAACTCTGAGCAGCTTTCTCGCACAGCCCGTTCAATCAAGAGCAAAAAGTCATCGGGTGAAGACGGAATTTCAGTTAAAGTGTTTTTATCTCTTCCTCTTTTGGCAATTCGAGCCCTTGCTGATGATATTAATCACTCGTGGATCCACGGTTACTTCCCAACCATTCTAAAGGGAGCCATAGTCATTCCGCTTCATAAGGGGGGTGAGCTTGATGATCCTAGCAATTTTAGACCTATAGCGCTCCTTTCCTCTCTCTCTAAGATTATTGAGCGACTTGTCAAATCTTGCATGATGCTCTTTTTGGAGCGTAATAATATCCTCCATCCTAGTCAATTTGGCTTTCAATCCGGCAGGAGCACTGCTGATGCTATAGTCAGGTTCTTGGAGGGTATTTATCAGGGGATCAATGCGCACCACTCAGTTGCCGCAGTTTTTTGTGACTTGTCAAAAGCGTTTGACTGTGTAAGTCACAGTTTGCTCCTTCAAAAGCTTGCCGTGTATGGCTTCAGGGGCAGGGTTCTGGAGTAGTTTGGATCATTTCTTACTGGCCGCTATTAGAGAGTCCTGGTTAACTCGGCTTCGTCCTCGTCTCTTGATGTTGAGTGGGGAGTTCCGCAGGGATCTGTGTTGGGTCCTTTGCTTTTCCTGCTTTACATCAATGATTTAGCTTTTGTTGATATTCATGGCTGAATCATCTTATTTGCCGATGACACCTCAATATCGTGGAAACATCCTAATTTGGACTCCTTAAGAGAGACCATATCACGGGATCTTTCTGTCATTAAGGAGTGGTGTGATTGCAACTTCTTAACCCTGAACGCTAGTAAAACCTGCCTTGTGGGATTTAGATGCGTGGTGGCTGATGTTGTGGGTTCAGTGCCACTGAGCAACCTGTCAGTGTCAAAGTTTCTTGGCGTAAACATAGACGGTGACCTAAAATTTATTCAGCACATTACGTCTATTAGCAAAAAGGTCGCTGCCAGGTGCTTCGCTGTCAGTAGGGTTGCTTCCGAGGTCGGATTCAGTGCTGCCAGGATGGTTTATCATTCTCTAGTGGAGTCGCACTTACTGTATGGCATTGCATTCTGGGGAAACTCCAGCAATTACTTCTTGACCACACTATTTGTGCTGCAGAAACAGATGCTTGTGCAAAGCCAAATGCAGAGAATCTTGCAGGCTGCTCTTTATCAGCAATAAAATTTTAACATTAACAACTCTTTTTATTCTTGAGAAGGTCTGCATAGTTCACAAGTACAGGGGAAGTTTTCCTGTGCATCAGCATGGCCACAACACCCGAGGTACTCAAGATTTGCATTTGCCAATCCTTACTTCAGCTCTAACTCGTAGCTCCATTCTTTATGAAAGTAAGAAAATCTATAACCACCTCCCGATTTCTATCAAGTCGCTGGGCACAAAAACCTTTCGGAATTCTGTAAGAATTTTTCTCGCTGAGAAGGGATGAGTTGGGGGAATTCTATAATGATACTTTTTAGGAACTCTCTCCACTCTGGGTTGTTTTTAGTTTTTTTACTTCTTTTAATTTGTCGCTATTGTCTTTTTACAACGTGTTTTATATTTATGATATGTGTATGTTGTTTATAGTTCTTAATATAATGTTCATTTACCTATTTTTTTACCGTATTTTGAATTCTTTATTGTTATTTTTTAAGATCTTTATATTCATTGTTTTGTTCTGTCTTGGGTTCTCTAAAGGTAATCGTTTGTCAATTTATGATTATTATTTTACTTTATTTTTGACGGACTTACTTAGCATATAGTTTTAGAAATTTAGCTTTGTCAACAAATGTTTTTTATATTTTAATCACAATAAAGCATATTTTGATTGATTGATTAATGAATTGATTATATTGTCCTTATTATGAATTTTGGACCTTTTGATAGCATTACGATAAGTTTTTTTAAAAGATTTGTACCTTTCAACATCTGCAGGACGCTTATATTGTCTGCTTATTTCACCCAGTAGATGTACTGTTCATGCATACCTCTCAGATCCTCACTAAACCAAGACACACTTCCCAGTTGATCCGATCTAGTGCAATACCCTTTTTCAGGAAAAGCCTCTAGACAGAACTTCTCTAGTAGGCCCATAAATTTGTCGAACTTCTCATTAACACTCATCCCATTTCCTGATACAAAGCTAAAAGACCTATTTTCAATAAAATCATTGAACTTGGCTAAGCCTACCGGTGTTAACTTATTAAAAATGTATATACAAAAGTATGTTCCACATATTCAAAAAGCTCCCAATAAGAATCCAAGTTTGCAATATTAAATCTGCATAAAATTAGTCACGTCACAAGATGAATACTCATCTAAGATATAAAATGCACCTTTTAACAAAAAATCGCAATACTGTTTTTAGTCTTGGAATAAAAATAAAAATAAAATAATCTTTATTGTAGAAAAAACAAAATCTATACAAAGATGGAGAGTACCGACAAGCGTATTTTAATAACCACCCAGGAAACAACACACAAAAAGCAATTATACATTACAATACAATTAACATTTAATAATAATAATTAAAGCCTTAACCCATTATTTATTTATTTATTTATTAAGTCAAGTACATTACAGATAAATATCCAAATAGTACAATAGATATAAAAACTACATAGTATAATACAATAGTGGACAATACAAAGTAATAAACAATTATTAGAAAAAAAGATATAAAAAAAATATATATATAGGTACAACAAATAGGAGACATAACAAGATAGAACAATCAAGAATATTTAATAGATCCTGATGTAAAACCTAAATACTGCAAAAAAGCAAGAAGCTTGCGATTAGGGTTATTTACAGAACAATAATACTAACTAATCACAAAAAGGAATAAAAAGAACTAAAATTGATGATTATGTGTTTCTGAATTTGACTGATTTTTTAAAGGTTGCAAGAGTACCGCGAAATATGCCTAGATCCGAAAATCGTGCATTGTAATTTTTTATAAGTCTATCAGAAAAGCATGACACTTACATATTTCTTTAATTTACGTTTAAACATAGTAAGAGTTAATATTTTAAAATTACGTGGCAATGAATTATAGACAGATTCCGACAGATACAAAAAGCAGGATTTAAAGAATTCAGCTTTATGTCATAGAATAGAAATTGTATTTCTAAAGCGTATGCCCACCTGACGAATGTCCCCTCTCACAGTCATTAGTTCAGTAAGATATAGAGGTTCTTTATTGGTAATAATCTTCTAGATGAGACAACCAAGGTGCACAAATCGCCTTTGGGCCAAGTTCCAAGTATATACTTCAGCCACATGTTGACTGACATGATCCATTATAGACAGTCTTTTTACAAACCGAACGCAGGAATTTTGCAGTATCTGAATTCGGAATTTATTGTGGTATGTAAGAAGGGGCCCATATACAATATCGAGGTAATTTGGTATAGATAATACTAGGTATTCAGTTAGTATTTTTTTTTACATAGGGCTGGAGAATATTGCGATATTCATACATTGACTTTAGTCTAAAATAGGACCTATGTCAAATACTATTGACATGAGTGTTGAATGTTAACTTTTTATCCATGATCAGTCCAAGATTTTTTACCTTGTTGGCCCATTCAACTCTACAATTGACCAGCTTATTGTGTAAATTGGACTGATCAACATCAAACTTCGAGTACAAAATTGCCTGCATTTATTAATAGAGAGTTCTTCACAGCCCATTGTGAGATGCTTACAGGATTATCACGTATAAGTTTAATAGTGTTAGAAAGACAAGAGATCGGCGATGGGAGATAAATTTGTAAGTCGTTGGCATACATGTGATAATTCGAATGCTTAATATTTGTGACAATAATTATTTTGTTTAATTCTAGTAGGATTAGTTATTATTTGATCTAGATTAAAAGAACCTGCAATATCACAGAAAAATTTATACTCAGCACTACTTTGATTTAAAAAATGTATATTAAAGTCACCAGTGCAAATAAATATCACTGTTACATATTAACTCTGGGATCACATCAAATAGGTAACCTAAATAATTATAAGGAATGGATTCGGATTCTATTATTAGTGTGCGTTGTTTCTGCTCTTACT
This sequence comes from Kuschelorhynchus macadamiae, assembly GCA_030620095.1. Classification (NCBI taxonomy): domain Eukaryota; kingdom Metazoa; phylum Arthropoda; class Insecta; order Coleoptera; family Curculionidae; genus Kuschelorhynchus; species Kuschelorhynchus macadamiae. Next base: position 236,250 of record JAUTXW010001267.1, on the reverse strand, counting down.
GCATTAAGATTATTCCTAACATAGATTTCGATACCACCTCCTTGTCTATTACGATCTTTTCTAAATAGGCCAAAATCTATAATTTTATAGTTTTCCGATGGGTTAGAGCAATTTAGCCATGTTTCTGAAATTGTGATAACGTCAGAGCCGTATTTTTCGATGAAGGTTCTCATGTCAGAAAATGTGTTACACACTGACCACGGATTTATATGTACAACCTTAAAACAATTCTTTTTGATGGGAATAGGCAATTGCCTCACCTCATAAGGAAGCTTGTTGTAAAATCAAGGTGCATAGTAATTCACCTCAAAACGAGATCTTAGTCTTTAGTACTCAATTCTAATATCAGGCCCGAGTCGTGTTGGGTAATCATTGTCAGTAACTTGCATTCTTATCATAGGTATTTAATTACACAAGGAATGTGTATAAAGAACATTCATATATGTATCTAGAAGGAATTGTAAAGATTCTCAAACTAACAAAGGCGTCTCTGACAGCTGTTCGAAATCCCAGTCCTTCCAAAATTCTAAGAGTTTTTCTCTGCAGTCCAAATACTCTCAATGTGTGGGCACATACCAGAATGCCGCATATAGCAGTTGTCCGAATGCACCCGGCATGACCTTTTTAAGATTCGGGAGAAGAAAATTCTACATCCACAGTTTTTCTGAGATGACATCAATATGTTCTTCAAAGGTCAGGCCAGGATTCATAATGCATCCCCAAAAACCGTGTCGATTCCGGGTTGTCAGCCGGTAGTTATCTAACCCAAAAAACATAGTGACGGTTCTTTTTTAAGCATTTAAGCACATTTTGTTGGCTACAAACCATTCTTGAAGCATCTGAAAGTTATGACTCTGGAAGAGTGACTCCTCAATCATGCACCCAGTCTCCATTAGAGTAGTGTCATCAGCAAATGTTTCGATATCGTTTATGTATATCAGAAAGAGAATTGGCCCGAGAATGGATCTCTGGAGAACATCACGATATATATATATTTTTTTTCTAAAAGAGTACTATTAAAAAAAACTGCTGTCGCCTGCCAGTCAGATATGAACGTATACTGTCACCGTCAAAACTGTAGTGCTTAAGTTTAGACACCAGAATCCCATGCATAACACAGTCGAATGCCTTTGACAAGTCGCAAAATATAGCCCCGACATAATGTCCCTCCTCAGATGTATTAGCCAGCGCAATTATGAGATCCACCAATGCAAAGATGGTCGACTTTCCCCTCCTAAACCATATTGATAATTTCCAAATAAGTAATTATTTTCAAAAAAACTCTATAATCTGGTTTTTTCACAGACTTCTTTCAATTCCTACAGCGCCACTTTTAATACTTTTTAAATGGATTAACAGCTCATCTTCTGTTACAAGCCAGTAACCAAACTGAGAAAATTATTTATTTTCCCTGGATCAATGTCTATTTTAGGTATGCTATTTAATAGATAATCATTTATTAAGTTAAGGTTTTTTAAACTATTAGGCATATCACTTTTAGGTTTATCAACTATTTTCCAACTTGACAATTTGCCCCACAATTTTTTACTATTATTTGGGCCAGAACAACTTTTTATTACTTTTGAGAAATATGCCCTTTTTTCTGACTTTATACCAAAAGATACATTATTTTTTAATTCAATATAATATCTTCTACTTTCAGGGGACTTTAGGGCTTTGAATTTATGAAAAGCTTTTTGTTTAAGTTCTATAATTTTTTTTGATATTATGAAACCTCCCTGGGTTTTGGTTTTCTCAATTTAGTTTTTCTTAGAGGATCAAACAGAGACAAAATTGTATCATTAAACATACTCACTTTTGAATTAATATTATCAGAAATATAAATATTCTGCCAGTCAATACCTTTGAAATTATTTTGAAATTGAACAGAGTTTACCCCTTTCAGGTTCCTACTCACTATTCCTGTATCTATAACTTTTGGTATTATACATTTTATATTACGGTAAACCGCCTCATGGCCAGTCTGTATGGGTTTACAGGATAAAATACCACTCTCTATGATCAATTCCTTCTTATTGACTAAAATTAAATCTATTAGAAAATCATTATTTTGTGTAATTCTAGTAGGATTAGTTATTATTTGATCTAGATTAAAAGAACCTGCAATATCACAGAAAAACTTATACTCAGCACTACTTGGATTTAAAAAATAGGTAACCTAATTAATTATAAGGAATGGATGGTGGACGATACACAACCCTTACAGTGATGTTAGTCTTACTGCACTTTAGGTTGGTCGATTCCATTATTAGTGTGCGTTGTTTCTGCTATTACTGCATTAAGATTATTCCTAACATAGATTTCGACACCACCTCCTTGTCCATTACGATCTTTTCTAAATAGGCCAAAATCTATAATTTTATAGTTTTCCGATGGGTTAGAGCAATTTAGCCATGTTTCTGAAATAGTGATAACGTCAGAGCCACATTTTTCGATGAAGGTTCTCACGTCAGAAAATGTGTTACACACTGACCACGGATTTATATGTACAACCTTAAAACAATTCTTTTTGATGGGAATAGGCAATTGCCTCTCCTCATAAGGAAGCTTGTTGTAAAATAAAGGTGCATAGTAATTCACCGCAAAACGAGATCTTAGTCTCTAATACTCAATTCTAATATCAGGCCCGAGTCGTCTTGGGTAGTCATCGTCAGTAACTTGCATTCTTATCATAGGTATTTAATTACACAAGAAATGTGCATAAAGTACATTCATATATGTATCTAGAAGGAATTGTAAAGATTTTTAAACTAACAAAGGCGTCTCTGAGAGCTGCTCGAAATCCCAAATTCTAAGACTTTTTCTCTGCAGTCCAAATACTCTCGATGTGTGGGCCCATACCAGAATGCCGCATATAGCAGTTGTCCGAATGTACCCGGCATGGCCTTTTTAAGATTCCGGAGAAGAAAATTCTACCTCCACAGTTTTTCTGAGATGACATCAATATGTTTTTCAAAGGTCAGGCCAAGATTCAAGTGCATACCCAAAAACCTTGACGATTCCGGGTTGTCAGCCAGTAGTTATCTAACCCAAAAAACATAGTGACCGTTTTTTTTTAAGCATTTAAGCACATTTTGTTGGCTACAAACCATTCTTGAAGCATCTGAAAATTATGACTCAGGAAGAGTGACTCCTCACTCATGCGCCCAGTCTCCACTAGAGTAGTGTCATCAGCAGACAGCCAGACAGCACAATTTGGTGACGCTATTAAGATATCGTTTATGTATATCAGGAACGGATTTGACCCGAGAATGGATCTCTGGAGAACATCACGATATATATTTTTTTTCTAAAAGAGTACTATTAAAAAAAACTGCTGTCGCCTGCCAGTCAGATATGAACGCATACTGTCACCATCAAAACGGTAGTGCTTAAGTTTAGACACCAGAATCCCATGCCCAACACAGTCGAATGCCTTTGACAAGTCGCAAAATATAGCCCCGACATAATGCCTCTCCTCAGATGTATTCGCCAGCGCACCCATGAGGTCCACCAATGCTAAGACGGTCGACTTTCCCCTCCTAAACCATATTGATAATTTACATATAAGTAATTATTTAAAAAAAAAACTCTGTAATCTGGTCTTTTCACAGACTCTCAAAAACCTTTCCCAGTATTGATACCAAAGAAATAGGTAGTTGCCTGAGACAACTAGGAAAAGTTGTACTCTCAACTCAATACATTGGTGAAAAAGCTTTGTTAAGGGTGCAATTAATTGGCTCTTTAACCTTTTAACCCTGGTTACATTCATATTATAAACATCTCTACTATGCTTATTTTTTAGTTTGTTTATAGAATCCCGTACTTGGTTGTGAGGCAGTTAAGAAAAGGAAAATGAAATATCGATTTTAGAGGTGCTGTCTTTTATGTAATCTGTAGAAGTGGTGTAAAATCTACTTCCACTTTTTTCCCACCCCTAAGCTTATTTATTAAGTTCCATGAAGACCTTTCCTTATTACCAGAGTTTTGTGTAGGTGTATTTCGGAAGTTGGTCGATTGTGATATAATTGTTTTAAGAACCTGAGAGTTTCTCTCATATTTCTTATGTGGTCATTAAACCATGTAATTTGATTTTGTTCACTGGTTTTATATTTCCTTATGGGAAAAGCGGTGATCAGTTCAACAATAATATCTAAAAAACACAGAAATTAGACAAATGATTCCGATTTTGAATGGCTAAGAAATTAAACATGATATTTGTACCCTTCTCTGAAATAGGTCTATGAATACAATGAAGTCTGGTACTATTGTTTATATAGTTTATGTTTTTAGCAATGTCCCTGCAGGATGGTCCAAAATTTTTGAATCATAGACTTTATTATTAAAATCTAATATATTTACAAAGTTAACAAATATGTTTTCAATGCAGTTTGCATTGTTTGTAGGGGAAGGTATTTTAGGATCCAAATTATACTGTCTACACAGGTCAAATAGGTTAGACTTTCTTTTATTCTTATTAAATTGCACATTAAAGTCTCCATTTAAAATAATATATCCTATTTGAAGTCTGCTAATATATTCAAATGTTTCATTTAACCTGTCCAGAAAAATATGAAAACTCCATCCGGAGCTCCATAACTGTTACGAGTATACAATTAAAACTTTTTAACCAAACTAACGCAAATTCGCAATGTAATTCAATGAACAATTTCAGGTACTTTAATATAATTAACAATTTTTCTAGTCAAAGTTATTGTGCTCTCTTGACGCAAGGTTTTCCTAGCATAAAATGATTGAATACAAAAATCATTAATTTTTAAAAAGTCCAACTCGCTTTCTTTTAAGTGGTGTTCACTGAAGCACACGATGTTGTAGTTTATATCCATTAAAAAGGCTTCTATTTTTTTCACTTTATTTCTGAGTGAACATGTGTACATTCATGTGCATCATATTTATATCTTTTCCGTTTTCGTCTATGTTAGGATCCTGGTCATCATCCCTTATCTCGGGGTCGTGGAATATTCATAAAATAATTAATCATGAATCCTGTTTCCTACAAATCAGGTGTTAGGAAAAGGTCATTCTGTGTCAATATTTAAATTCTTCATGATGTCTTGGAGTTGTTCAGGTGACACTTCTGGTTTGAAACCTGACACAAAAAACACAGAATTTTTTATATCCACAACTACCTGCTGTGGATTTTGGGCCTTTGTCCCTTTAACGAGATTGGGTCTGGCCTTTTTCGGCAGGTTTTCTGGTGGTCGCTGTTTGCCGTTGGTTTCTGTTCTTGTTTGGTTTCTTCGTCGTTTTGAGACCATAATTCAGCTGTTGTTGCCTTCATCACCTCCTTCCCGACCATCAGTCAGATTTTCTGTTTCATTTGTACGTTGGGAATGTTTCACTGAAATATCATGCGGGACTGATTACCTGATTCCTAGTACATTTTTAGATGGTTTTATTAATTTGGGCATTTTATTTATTTATTTTGACATCGACAGTATTGATATTTTCGTTTGACGTCATCAGATTTCCATAATTTGATATTGAAATCCAAAACGACGTTACTGATGTTGGTGTTGATATCTATCGGACGAATAATCAAGGACTTTGTCCGACAGCGGATTTATTGCGTTCTGTAATATCCACATTTTCAACAAAACATGTGCATTCTGTCACTTTCGACATAGTTGCCAAGTCTTACACGGGAATTTCTTGAATTTTTACCTTTTCATTCATGTACCTCAACTTATATAATAATAAAATTAAAATAAAATAATAAAATTAAAATAAAGTAAAAAAAATACAAAAAAATAACATAAAGGAATACTAAAATTATTAATTTAGGTCAAGCGTCAAAATACTCCTGGATCCTATAGAAAGCCTGCTCTACTAATACATTCTTGACAGCTTTTTTAAATTTGTTGAAGTTATTGATAGATTTTATATCATTAGGCAGATGGTTTAACATTTTTTTTTGCATTATAAATAAAAGAATGTTTTATTTGAGATGTAGCAGGTATAGGTAGAGGAATATTCTGAGTCTGTCTCAGATGATAATGGCATTCGGTAATTAGAGACTTGTACTTTTCAAACTCAAGACAAACACATTCTAAGATAAACAAACTTGGAGGAGTCATAATTCTTCCTCTCAAAAGGAGTGGTTTGCTTGGCTCTTGAATTCTCATGCCATACATAAAACGCATAGCCCTCTTTTGTAGCACAAAAAGAGAGTTTAGCAAATATGCACTACAACTGCCCCAGAAAGGAAGTCCATATCTCAGGTGGAATTCTATTAAGGCATAATACGCCATTTTTACTGCCGTTGGTTCCAATTCTCTAGAGATTGATCTCAAAGTGTAGCAGCCAGATGATAATTTCTTGGATAATTTTTCAATATGGGAGCCAAAATTAAGGTTATTATCTAAGTAAATGCCCAGAAACTTTAAGCCAGTTGCCCTATTAATAGTTTTAAAGTCAAGGAGCACATCATTCAGGCTGCATTTAAATGTTAGAATGTTGGTCTTTGTGGCGTTGAATGTCAGTAGATTACTATCAAGCCAACCCTTAATCTTGTCCAAGTCCTTATTCATGGCTAAATTTAATTGATTTGAATCAGTACCGTGACACAGAATAGTTGTGTCATGAGCAAAGAGGGTGATCTGTCCTCTGATATTTACAGTTGTTAAGTCATTAATATACAATAACAATAAGATTGGGCCGAGGAAAGATCCTTGAGGGACACCATAATCGGCCATACATGGATCGGACATTCCACCAGCGAAAGCGACTCTCTGCACCTTGTGAGACAAATACGACCGGAACCAGTTCAAAGTCGTACCCCGAAAGCCATAACTCGGAAGTTTCTGAAGCAGTATTCCATGATTGACGCTGTCGAATGCCTTTGTCAAGTCATAGAAGACCGCCGCAGCTACCTCGCCTTCATTAAGATTAGCGTATAAGTGCTCCAAGAACGCAAAGATAGCATCACCCGTGTTTTTATCACTCTGAAAGCCAGACTGACTACAGTTCAGCATGTTGTACAGTTGGTTCGGAAAAAAATGAATACGGCAAAAAAGCACTTAAATAAGTTTGGGCAGTGTTCTTCAATTATGTCACATCAGGTTAGGATAATGAGTCATATTTACGACTATTTGTTGTCAAGATTTTTTGACAACTTGTCATGTAAAAATCTAAAGATTTTTAAAAAATGCCTCCTCATACTTCTGTTGAACTAAAGGCGCGAATAATTTCCAAGTTGGAAGATGGTTGGTCCCTCACAGTAGTTGCCCAACATTTTAATATTGGTAGAGCAACCGTACCTATATAGAATTAGTAGAAGGTGGAGGGATGAACAGTCTTTAAAAAGGAAGGAGGGTTCGGGAAGGCCAAAGATCAGCACTGCAGATCAAGATCGAGCTCTTTTAGGAGCTTTAGAAGAGAATCCATTCCGTACTGCAAAGGAAGCCCGAATCCTATTTGGATTTCCTGGCCGAAAAACCACACGTGAACCGCGGCCAAAATTTTTGGGACCGTGTAATTTTTAGTGACGAAAAGATTTTTCAATCTTGCAAACAGGGCAAAATTAAAGTGTACAGGCCAAATAACTCAAGATTTGACCCAAACTACGTGAACCATTTTCGAGCTGCGGGTCATTTTAGCGTTAACGTCTGGGGGTGGATTTCATCAAGAGGGATGGGTGTGGCATGGCGAATTAACGGAAGATTTGTAGGCCAAACATATGTGGATATACTGGAAAATGTGATGCGGCCCAGTGTGCTACTTTTATATCCCGAAGATAATTTCATTTATCAGCAGGATAATTGTCCTGTGCACATGTCAAACATTGCCACGCAATGGTTTAGGGCCAACAATATTGAAGTGCTACAATGGCCAAGTTATAGCCCAGATGCTAACCCAATAGAGAATGTGTGGGGGGTCATAACAAGACGCCTATATCAAAGAGATTTTATGTCAAGAGATGCTGAAGAGTTGTGGAATTCTATCCAAGAAGTTTGGGAAGAATTGTCTGTAAGAGAGGACTTTTTGCCAGGTTTCATACAGATGGATAGAAGACTGCAAGCAATCATAGATGCTGATGGATACATGACCAAATATTAATTTAAGTAATTTAATTTGTATTGTTAACTTAAATAAATGAATCTAAAAAAACTATACCTATTTCCGTAAGAAGCTACATATCGTAATAAGTTATTATGCATGAATGATTACAAATTCATAATGTTTACATCCATATCATACATCCATGTTGACATTCACCATAACCATTAAATATTTGACAAGATATACACTGCTCATTTTCGTAAAAAAATAAAAACCGCTCTAAAAATCGTATTCATTTTTTTCCGAACCAACTGTACCTAAGATTGAAGGACATAATCCTTTTCTTAGCTAACTTTTCGATTATTGTTGATATAGTCGGCGAGAGAGCTATAGGTCTAAAATTGGACGGAGAACAATCTTATGTATTTGAGAATGTAGCCTGTTTGAGAAACTCAGGAAATTGCCCTTCACCAAAAGAATAATTTATAGCATCAGACAATGCATACAAAGCCGTAAAATATTTTTACTGATATTTCATCCCAACCAGATGAATTTTTGTTTTTGAGGGTTGATAAAATAGATTTTAATTCATAATGTGATATTTCTCAATATTTTCGACATGCCCATTGTGATAGGCATATGGCACAGCAGTGTGCTATATGCCAACATGCTCTAGTAGTAGAAAAACTGGTAAAATGCAGATGGGTGACCGTAGTAAAAAAATTCCAATAGAGACATACAGAAGCACAATAATAACTAAACTAGAAATGGTGCATTTTTATAAACTCGATTTTACCTAATTTCTTGACCTCGGACCAAAATGTCAATTGATGTCTATTGGCAAACAGAATTTTCGATTTTCTAATCGCTTTTGTTCCAGGTACCGATATGAATTATAACTGGGTAATAAAATTTTTGTGCTCCGTAAATGTGTATACTTATCCCTAGATATGTGCTTACTTCATTCGCATCAGGTCAACCATTTATATAATACATGGCTGAACGTAATTCTGGCCACGCGGTTTTTTAATTCCTCGGGAATACTTTCAGGCCACTTAGACGGTTATCACTCAGAGTGGAATAAATCAATGAAATGTGTGAAAAATTTAAGAACAATTTTTTTTTGTATTTTGACCTCATTCCCGGTATTTGGCATTCCATTTCGATTCAAATATTTTTTAAATTTTTTATCGAACCCTCGTGTCACCTTCTTTGAGGTGCTCGTATTTTAACCCTGCAAAATGCTTACAAAGTAATCCCATTTTATAGCCTTTTTTAAACTTTTTCAAGCGAATACCGCTGTCCGATATTGCCGATTAATAAACAGTCGTGGTTTTACATAAGTCAAAATTACAGCAAATCACAAACTAAGATTAAATTTAAAGTACTAAAATAGTTATGTATATAATATAGACAGAAATAGAATAATTAAAATAATTACACATGATAAAAATAGTAAAATGATAATACCGATTAAAATAGTAAAATATGTATACAGACTAAATAGTAAATGACACTACCAAAAAAATAAGTTTATAAAATGGAAAACAACACAATACAATCAGAGTATACATCAACTTATGACACAAGATTAGTTTTATTGGTCTTAATTCAAATCAGCATTTAGACATTCATCAAGTGAGTAAAAACTAGCCTGTATCATTAAATTCTTAACTTGATTCTTAAATTGGTGGAATGACAAGCTCTTAAACTGTGAAGCTAATTTGTTGTAGAACCTTGGTGCATGAAAATCGACAGAGTATCTCGACTGTTTGTCAGTCATATGAATTCTGGTATTATAAGAGATGCTTGTCTAGTGTTGTAGTGATGGATGTCACTATGCAGAGCAAATAGTTTCTCCTTTTCATGAATCCACAACAGGCATCGGAATATATGACGAAAGTAGTGTCATGATACTTAGTTCTTTAACTTTATTATTCGAATTGCCTTCCTCTGCAGACCAAACCGTCTGTTAGAACTGGGTCAATGTCCCCAAACAGGAATCCCATACGATAATTGAAAATAGAAGAGGCTAAAATATGCATTCCTACATGTTTCACAGTTTGCAACCAGCCGTAAAGGAGAAAAAGTTTTTTTGAAAGCTTTCCAGAAACAAACTGAATGTGTTCATCCCATAGCAACCTTTGATCCGTATAGATTCCTGAGAACTTTACAGGCGGCCGATCTACACTGACCTGTCGCTGTTTAAAATCCTATTTTTGGTTTTTCTTGTATTGAGACATAGTTGGTTGGCATCGAACCATTGCAAAGCTTTCGACTGTGACTCATGCATATCCAGTTGCAGATCATACAAATACTTATTTGTGTTTGTCAAAGTTTTGTCGTCGGCACACAACAATGTCTCGGTAGAGGGATCAGCAGCTGGATGATCATTTATTTAAACTATAAAGAGGACAGGCTCCCATACCGAGCTTTGTGGGACGCCAACGAGAACATCTTCAATTTCAAAATTATTATTGTAGTATACAGTTTGAGTTCTGTTACTTAAGTAGGACTGAATAAGGGATAGACTAGAAGCTATAGTATTGTTGTTTTTTTAATAGGAGATATCATGTCAGACGCAGTCAAAAGCTTTCCTGACATCGCAGGAAGCAACCCCAGCAAAGCCTCCACCCTCAAATTCAGATACAATTTACACACAAAGAAGTGTGTCAGAACATACTGATTTCTTTTTTGAAGAGCTAAAGTTGTTCACAACATCCCACATAGCTTTAATTTTGTTGAATTTTAGAAATAAAACGTTCTGTAATTAAGATATAGTTCTTTATTTCTCACATAGGGTTTTATTTATAAAAATCAAATATAAAGTTTAATTTTTTACGAAAGATTCTTAGGTCAGCATTGTACCAGGATATTTGGGCTGTTTTATTTTTGTTTACTTTAATTGTTTTCATAGCAAATGAAAGATTCATTGCGTCACTTAAATTTTTAAGAAACTTCTTGGATATCTCATCATATAAATAATTCTGACTAGATATGAATGAGAAATCAAATTTATTATATTAAAAAATTTATATAACCCAAAAGAAGTTATTGGAGTAATTATTTTTTGCTCAAATGTGGGTTTCTCTCCAAGAACACTCACATCGATCAACACTGCCATGTGATCCGACATTTTTAAGTCCAAAAACTGGTGTAGAATAAGTAGCTTTATTGTGGAAGTTGATAAGTATATTATCAATGCAATTGGTGCCCCTCGTGCAATCTTGAATGCACGGATAATAATTATATGACATAAGCAAATTTAAAAATTTAACATTGTTTGCACTATTAGAATTAAATTTGATATTAAAATCTCCATTAACTTCAACACTTACCCCCGATTGTACAAAACTTAATTGCTGCTTCTAATATTTAACTGAGCTTTGTGATTTGACAATCTGCTTATAGAAATCTAGGAACTCACTGTCAAATTTGACATTCTGTTAAACATCAAAAACAAAAGCTTGATAATAATATCAAAATTGAATAATGTTCATGCAATTACTAAATATTAGGTCTAGATATCCTTAATTAGAATTTCATATTTTCTTGAGACGAGTTAATATATGCAACATTTTTAATAGTACATTGAACCTTATCAGTAATGGTACCATTTTAATTAATTTTTATTTTTTCGCACATAACATTCGAAAGATTGTTATATGTATAATAGTAAGTTATAAGTTCCCATATAGCCATATTGTTAAAAATCTGTTACCATTGAAGAGATTTTCAACCGAGTTACTTATTCTTTATGTAAGTATTCAGTATAATAGACAGCAACAAAACCGCGTTTTTCATTTAAAAAAATAATTTGTGTTTGGGAGGGGGGAACATAAAACATCAAAGCAAAACTTGGATTTCCGCTCTGATAAGGTAGCTTAAGGTTCTTATGTAATGGTGGTAATGTACAGGTAAAGACGGATTGTCTGCCAAGTTATTTCTAAATCTTCCTGAAGCAGCACTAAATGTATTAGTTTCGGCCATTAACAACTCATGGCGAATTTCCTCCTTGTCTGAAAACAGCTAAGGTTATCGCTCTATTCAAGGGTGGTGACGCTAACCAGCCGTCGAATTACCGACCCATATCCCTACTTTCGACACTCTAAAATAATCGAAAAATTAGTTAAAAAACGTATGATCTCATTTTTTAAAAGTAATAATATACTGGATCCAAATCAATTTGGATTCCAGTGCAACAAAAGTACTAATGATGCTATAGAAATAGTATAGAAATATCAACGAAGGGGAGGTTGCAGCGGCAGTGTTTTGTGACTTATCGAAAGCTTTTGACTGCGTCATCATGATATACTGCTGCGTAAGCTTCAATGCTGTGGTTTTAGGGGTTGTGCTCTAGATTGGCTCGAATCATACTTGAAGGGAAGGAGTCAAAGAGTATTTGTGGGTGCCACATCTTCGAAGAGTTGTATAAATGAATGGGGTGTGCCACAGGGTTCAGTACTTGGACCAGTACTATTTCTTCTATACCTAACTGATTTGTCAACTATCAATATTAAAGGTAAATTTACATTATTTGCCGATGATACCACCATATTGTGGCACTCCAGAAATGTTGATGCATTGGCTAATATCATTGACTCAGATTTAATAAGGATAAAAAATGGTTTGATTCGAATCTGCTGTTATTGAATCTTAGTAAAACTAATATAATTGGTTTTAAATGTGATGTGGATGGTTTGGTTATTGGTGATTCCCCACTGGAAAAATCTTCTAACACAAAGTTTCTTGGTCTTGTAATAGATAACAGACTACGTTTTGAAAATCATATCGTGCAATTAAGTGAAAAATTAGCTTCTGGTTGTTATGCGGTTAAGGTTATTGTAAATGAACTTGGAACTAACATAAGAAAAACAGTCTATCATGCCCTCATAGAATCTCACTTAAGATATGCCACTGTGTTTTGGGGTGTGTCTAATCTGAACCTATTAAATCTTATGTTTGTCTTACAAAAGCGAGCGATAAGATACCTTTGTAAAGCTAAACCTAGGAATTCTTCCAGACCATTATTTGTACAAAAAAAAATTCTAAAATTCTAATACTGTTTTTACTGTTTATACTCGAAACCGTTTGTTTAATTTTTAAATATCGTCATAAGTTTGCGGTTACCAACTACCAATATCATACTCGCCAGTGGCATAACTTGCCACTTCCAATTCCATCGAGCACTTTTACAAAAAAATCACTTATTTATGATGGCCTAAAGATTTTTAATCACTTACCAGTGAAAATTCAAAGGGTCTCCAATCCCCAATAATATTTTTAAAAAATGTAAAAAAACTACTGACAGAACAAGCTTATTATAGTCTTGACGAATACTTTTCCAGCTCATTTTGACATGCATTGATCCTTATTTGTTTGTACTGACTTTTCTGAGGAGAAGGGAAATGATCTGTTTTTTATTGTATGTGTGTATGTATATATGTATATGTATGTGTGTATATGTATACATGTATATATATATATATATATATATATATATATATATATATCTTGTTAGTGCATCTCAGATATTTTTTTTTGTTTGTTGTTATAGCGTTACATTAACTGTTTTCATTTATTTAGTAATCATGTTTTTCATCCATATTTATATAAAACATGTTATTATTATTTTGTATCATTAGGTTAATTTAAAGCTTTATCAATAGGAATTTTATTTGTTCTTGTGATAATAAAGCATATTTTGACTTTGACTAATCTACTAATATATTTGATAATAGACAATAGTTACAACTTATTTTATAGTTTTTACCAGTAGATGAGTCTAATTGGACACTTATTTTCGCCAGAGTAGTTAAAATAAAATTTACGCATAACTGCTCGTAAATACTATTCCTATAGAGGCAATAAGCAATTGTTTTTAAATACAGTCGAATTAATAATGTTATTATGTTGTTAATATTGATATTCTAACAAGTTAACAACGTTTTAAAATAAAATCTTCATTATTTTAGGTTAGAATGGTAGTAGCTAGATCAGTTCAACCAACCAGTATAGACTTTGCCACATACTCATGTAGTGCTCCCATTGTTCCTACAAAAATTCTTACAGATCCAGAAGAACTTGATAGACAACTCATTCAGAATGGGTATTCAAAATTTTTTAATCTTAAAAATGATCCCAGCCCAGTAGAGGAGATTGAATTGAGCATAACTACAAAACAAGATGTTATTTGTGAGTCAGTCCTAGAGAATGAAGGTATAATTAAAAATGGCTTCGACGACATTGAGGAAATAGATGTTATAAGAAAAGTGAACAGCGTAGACATTTGCGAAATTGTGAATCATAACAACAATAATATTAATTATAGGTGAGTATATTATTGAATTTTTCAACATTATAATACTTCATGTGGACGGAGTGGAACATTAATGTTTTATTACAAATATTCTATTTTGATCAATATAACATAGCTTGAAAGTGTTACTTACTTTCCTGACAAATTGCATATAATAATATGAACAGAAGAGATGAAATTTTTAAATAGAAACAATTCTATATTTTGAAAACCGCAAAAAACGTGTTTGCATTTTGACCACATTTCTTATATACTGGTTGTCTCAAAAATGCGGGATATATCGTTAATTTTTGTTTATTAAAACACTCCATTTCTGTTTTCAATTTTGGTTACTCCTTAATATTCTCGTTATTTTTCATGTAACATGTGTTAAAAAAACCTTTATTTTAACAAATCTACAGAATACAATATTTTACGTGGATTCATTGTTTAAAAGTATAGTTCACTGGTACGAAAACAGCAGTCTATATTTGATTACACCTTTTTTTTTCAAAAAACGATAAAATACGTCATAATTTTTTTTGCAATTATGAAACCTTTTTTTTAATATATAGTGGGATCCCTAGGGGAGGAAACCCTTCACCAAAAAAAAAATCCTTTTTAAAGCAGTTGGTTAATAAAAAGAATGGGAAACACCCCTAAATTATTTTATTATTTTGCACATAAAATTATTTTTTCCATATTTTTTAACAGATTTCTAAAACCGAGGGAAGAACAGGTGGCAATATTTGAAATCCATGCATAATATTTCAAACGCGCAGTTCCTATAACTGGAATCTTCATCAATAACAACTTCACTTCTCCCAGGGATTTAAACGAATTTATGTTTTTTGCAAACCGAATATCATAAAAATATGTATACAACTCATTTTTTACAAACTTAATATAATAAAAATATGTATATAACTTTAGGTGCTCATGAATTGGACACAGGCATGGGCAACGACGACAAATGCTGACCTATTAAAATCATAAGTGACAGTTTATTAAACTGTTTAAAGTTGTGCTACTAAGATATTTTATCTAACAAATAGTGTTGATGTTGTTTTGGGTTTTAAAATAGTTTGAATTCGTGATAGGTGAAATTTAGTTTACACTACCATAAACACTTATTTCACAAATGAACAAACTTTTTAATGAGGGCATTTACTATTTTTCGACACAAAATAATAGATGTTTTAATTAACTATTATTTAATTCTTATATTATCTAAAGTAAAAAAAAAAATACTGAATCTCGATCTTTCATTAAACCGCAACGAATGGGGTAGGTTTGTCAAAAGCAGACCGTTTCTATGGATATGTAGAGTTTTAGCCAATCACTAATGAGTAATGCACCGTTTCCATAAATACTTGCATTCTTTTCATAGTCTCAGATTCGTGTGCCATATTTAGTTAAACTCTAAGATGAAAAATTCATTCATGGAGTAAAGGATTTTATATAATTATTATTAATATAAATCGAAGTGATAGTTAATATCTTTAATTCTTTAAATAAAATAACTTTATGAAAAATTAAATTTTTTAAATGTCATTGTCCTTATGTTTCTCTTCTGAGCCACTAAGAGTTCAGATATTGCCCTACTACTACCCCATGCCATAATTCTACAACTGACATTGGCATGCTAATAAAAAAGCAGAATTTGTTCATCTTTTTAAGAGTTTCCTCAATTTGTTCACTCGAAGATAATTGGGATTACATTTTTATGGCAAGAAAGTTTGTTGATGTTGATTGTTTAATTAAACTATCCTTATTTCCAATCAAGACGGAGAAATTAAGAAGCCTATATGAAAAGTAGATGGCTTCAGTTTTATCTGTATTCAGAGATTTGATTATTTTCACTCTATCTTTGCATTTCAGCACAACATTTCGGGGTTTCTCGGCTCAATGACTCGGCAAACAATGATAATCGATCAGCTTCATTAATTTTACTATATTTAATATCATCTATAAAAATAAGAAAAATGATTGGTCCTTCACTCTCTGCCATCTGCCTATAGAACTACTTTTGGTTGCCTGTTTTTTAAAATCCCTTGATCTACCAGTTCAAATGTCCTTGAGTAATCAAAGTATAATCCATTACTAAATGTCCCTCTTCTAGACCCTTTATAATAGAGTTAACCGAATCTGTTAAAGAATTTAATAGAAGAAAAATTTTAAAAAACACATAGAAAACCCAAAAAACCTACTGAGCTGGGTTTTTTATATAAAACCCGGGTTTTTCCAACCCCGAGTGACAAATATTAGTAGAAGCATCGGTATGTCTATACTCGATAACTATCAATTTATTAATAACTCGGTATGTAGGTAACTATTTCTAGATCGATATCTATCGTTTCGGTAACTATCGTCATTTTGATATCTAAAATTATCTATAGTTGTTATATCCAGTTTGAATATGGTGTAAATGCACTTTGTATTGTATTGTATTGTATATTGTCTGAACTATTTTTTAATGTTACATTATTTACTTTCACTGTGGCAGGAAAACATTAATTATACAAGACACAAAAAAATCGAATTAGCTTGTAGTATTTATATTAAACATTGATTATTGAAATAAGTTTGCGAAGACGTTATTAAACCCATTTATTTTTTGTTTTTAGTTACGTAAGTATACCCAAATATGAATCTTCTGAAGAGAGTCAGAGTCCAGTTAGTTCTAGTCAGATAATAGTCATCCCTGTTGATTTAGAATACGCAATACCTGAAACAAAGAGATTTTCTGTAGTTTTAAACAAAAATGAATTTGGGTTAGGTATTACAATTGCTGGTAAGTAGTTTAAAATAGTATGACACTACAACTTATTTATAGCTACAAATTTGTACATTAGAAAATATACATTTTAAGAAATTCTTTAAATTATAAATTTTGTGTTACATTCCTTATTCTTAAGTTCAACTGTTCCCAAGAAAATGGCATATTTATCGGTTTTATATGATTAATAATAGAACAAAGTAAATTGCACTTTCCTATCTTGTTATAATCTATTAACTGGCACCAATTTCCATCTTAACCAGAAGTGACATTTTAACATTTCCGGTTAAACCAAAAGTTGACGTGAGCTTTAAGAAAATGCAATTTATTTTATTCTAACCTTAAACATTTTAGTAGGTACAATGTAGAAAAGCATCAGATATGTGTTTTTTTCAGACGATTTTTACGAAAACTGTTGAATTTAAGTGGTAACAAAAAAAAGTTTTTAGAATGTCTAAGTGAATACGAAAATGAAAAAAGACACAGAGTGTTCCACTTAAAATATTGATGTTACCACCAGTTGGCCATACTGCGTGGCTAAAAATATAAGATGATACATCATCTCCTCCAGTGCATCCGTTTTAAGCACGTGGTATTTTTATATATATTTAATATTTTTTTCCGCACTGTATTATTTATGCTGGATGGCCCACTTTAGAGCGACAACTTTTAACCATCAATAGAATGTGCTATTTTGTTTGGGCTTTGTTTTGGTGGAAAAACTATAACTAGTTCATTATTTTACCACTCTTTTAGGGTATAATAACTAATTTACCAGTGTCATTGAATTTCTTTTCCTTTTTAATACACAGTTCTTAATTACAACACTGGTTTGTAAGATCTAATATTAAAGCGCATGCATTTCAACATATGATATTTTCAGAATTACGATATAGAATTATTTCCAATTTTGTGGCTGTTTATATGAAAATTTTGAAAAACTTGTAATTAATCGGAATTAAATTGCTATTCATAGTAGGCCTTGCCAATTATTAGGGGCATATTTGGCTATATCATTTATTTTTTGACATTTTGCCATAAAAGTGTTTCAGTTAAAAAAGAAAGCATAGCATGTCTGATCATTTTGTTTTGGCATCGTCACTTAGAGTTGAAAAATTATAATAGTATACAGCTCCTGTTGTCCAGTATATCAATTTGGTTCCAAAGGAAGAGATTCACAAAACTCATGTTAATAAATAAATATATTTAATATCTAAAAAAACACAAAATCTTAAAAAGTAAAGATAAATGTGGTATCAACATATTTAGTTAAATAAGTCTAAACTTAATTAAGATCAAGTAAGTCGTTCTTATTATCTTTAAGAGACCTGGTTGAATATTTGTGAGAAAGAAAAACAAAGTCTCGATCTTGGTTAAAATATTTTAATATGATGGAAAAGTTGGAATTACATGGGTGGCCGAGTGGTCTTTAATAAAGTAATTTAACTTGAAACGGGATGTTCGGGTTACTAATAACATTATTTTTTTTAAGATTTTTATTTGTTTGTTGTTGAGAGTTTAGTCCTAGAGTTTGTCTAATCATGTAGTTGTACTGTGATCTGTGCCTATGACCCATATAATATTTTATCTTGTCTGTGACTGTGTTTAGTGAAACAAATTTAATTTTTTTAACATAGCTAGTGAAGTAAAGGCCTTGTTGCTAAATTGCTTGGAGCACGGTGGGGTTATTGTCTAAGTTTCATTCCAGTTTAAATCCTTCTAATTTCTGGCCTTCTTATGGAAATTAGTATACCTTTTAAAAATAGGTGGTTTTCCAAAGTGAAATATGAATATTTTTTATTTTTGGGTTGAAACTAGAAGATTTAACTATTCTTAAAGGTTGCCATAAACGTATTTTATTTATTAGTAGTCAAAAATTACTTAAAGTCTCGGTCTCAGTCACAATATTTTAATATATTGGAAAAGTTACAATTGCACGAGTTTTGCCAAACAAACAGGCATCCTCAGATCTAAAATATCATTATTGTTTCAATAAGATGGTGACTGAATGGTTGATGGCTTTAATAAAGTAACTTGGAACGGTTCAAACCTTGCCATAGTCAGAAGGTTTTTACTAATCACATTTTAAAGATTTTTATTTGCTTGTTGTTGGGAGACATAATATTTACATATTTTAATTGTTTTAAGGTAGTTTTTTATTTTTTAACTTATTAAATATTTTACTATTCGCTTCTGCGTTTTAGATCTGATGACGAAATGCGTGTAATCATAACTTTTCCACTATATTAAACTATTTTGACCTAGACGGGGACTTTAAGTAAGACTACTAATAAATAAAGTACATTTAAGAGACCTTTTAGAATTAGGTTACATCTTCTAGTTTAAACCCAAAAATTAATATATATATATATATATATATATATATATATATATATTTCATTTTGGAAAACTACCAAATTTTAAAAGGCATATCAATGTCCATAAGAACGCCAGAAATGAAAAGGATTTAAAAAGAATGAAACTTAAGACACTATCCCCATTGCGCTCGAAGCAATTTAGCAACAAGGCTTTTATTTCTCAGAGAGAGAAATTAAAATTTGTTTCACTAAACATAATAACAAATAATGTTATATAGGTCATAGGCAGAGATCACATAAAGTAAGAAAATTGCGCTTTTTGGGCGTTGGTGGTTGCTTTGAATTGAACTACAATCCTAATTTCAAAACCGATCCATCATCCGCCTGAAACCCATGACTGCCCTGGAAATACCAAAAAACTTTAGTTCGAATGGTAGTCCAAAAACACTACTGTTTTTAAAGTTACTAATAGTATTTCTTAAGCGATATTATAAGATTACTGACATAAGTTAAATAATTTTCAATATTAATTCAATATCAGACAAATAAAGAGTAATTAATAGGAACAGATTAATATTATATTATTTATTATTAATATTAAACATTACTAGTTGCCTTCAGTAAAAGTAGCCAATATTATACCACTAAATATTTTTTGTAGGAAATGTTCTAACTAATTATATGATATTGCTAAATATAGCCCGGTGCTTATAGATTGCCAATACTTCATGTATATTGGTTCTTTAAATTGCCAACAAAATGGTGTTTACTGGGTAACCGACGCGTGTTGTTTAGCCTTCGGTCGCATGAAGTTTCTTGATGAGATTAGAACACTAATGAGCCTGGAGAGATCAAAACCTGCTTTTTATACTCATCTTAATATCACTGAACCGTGACATAGTGTAACGATTGGTTTCTGTGTGGGATGTATAGAATCCCGACATCATTTCAAGAATGTTCAATGGAATGCTGGTGTTCTGCCATAGTAGAAGAGTTATGCTTACTTAGTTGACCAAAGCCGTAAATGCTTCTGTTCTATGATAGCTAACCTCCATGGCAAAAGAACTAAAGAAGGATGCCAGAACCTATGAGGACCTCAGTTATAACGCTGAGATAATGATGCAGTACCACAATCTCTATA
Source organism: Kuschelorhynchus macadamiae (assembly GCA_030620095.1). Lineage (NCBI taxonomy): Eukaryota > Metazoa > Arthropoda > Insecta > Coleoptera > Curculionidae > Kuschelorhynchus > Kuschelorhynchus macadamiae. The sequence goes on along the minus strand of JAUTXW010001267.1, from coordinate 215,692 downwards.
CTTGAAACATCACATAACAAGAAATGCAAGGAAAATCTATATCCTGGTTGTGATTTTACTATTGACTTCCAGAATTTTTTGGTCTTCCAGAGGATAAAGGAAATACCACTGTCGTCATCAACAAACCTATTGCGAGCAAACTTTGGTGCGTCAGATCCTCGTTATAACCTGTAGTAGTTAATTTCTTCATGAAAGTTTATAGGAGGACATCTTAACGTCGTCTCCTTTAAAGCTAAAATCGCGGTTCAGATAATTTATAGATGACATTGGGCTAATGTACAGTGCAGTCTTTTTAACTTATCCATATTTTAATTTGCTATAACATCCTTATTTTTTTTGATATCAAAAGATCCGAAAAACATATTATACAGATATTTGACAAGTTTTATATAACAATAAACAAAATATTTTAAAAAAATTAGTTTTCAGATATATAAATATAACTTGCAAAATGAGTACACCCGGTAAATTTTACTTTCTTTAAACACTAATCAGAAAATTGTAAAGAACTTCGCTCCTAGATAAATGTGATGAAGAGAGAAAGATAATTTTTGTTACACACATTGATCTTATGACACAGCTTTTATTTTTTAAGATTATCTCTTATTGTACCTCTCGGGCTAGACACGATATAAAAACTTATAGGCCTATCAGCAAACGTTGTATATTTGGTAAATTTTTGGAAAAAATATACATAAGAAAATCTTTGATAATGTTAAAAATGTAATTATAAATCAACAACGTGGTTTTTTCCGTTGAAGATCTATTGATACAAATTTAATTGATTAGAATTATTTTATCAGTTTGTTTCTAAACTGTGAAATATTTTTCTAGAAATATTTAAAATCAACAGCAAAAATTATGGTACGAGCGGGGAACGAACCCGCACCTCTGGATCACTAGTCCATTGCTCTAACCAATTGTGCTATTGTGCCACCGATAAGCAATTTGTTAGAACTTGTACATATTCAAACCCACCAGTATAATAACCATTGTTGATCTTGCCAAATATTCCAACTTTATAGTAGGGCATTCCTGACTGGACGTCAAATCTGACATCGCTATTAGGTACCGTCCGTATTAGTAAATTTATAATTTTACGTATGCCCAAATTTTGAATAGAAGTATTTTATCAGTTTGTTTTTAAACTGTGAAATATTTTTTTAGAAATATTTATGATCAACAGCAAAAGTTATGGTACGAGCGGGGATGGATGGACTAGTGATCCAGAGGTGCGGGTTCGATCGAAAATATTTTACAGTTTAAAAACAAACTGATAAAATACTTCTATTCAAAATTTGGCTTATACGGGCATAACGTAAAATTATAAATTTACTAATATAGACGGTACCGAATAGCTATGTCAGATTTGACGTCCACTCAGGAATGCCGCGCTATAAGGTTGGAATATTTGGCAGGATCTACAATGGTTATGATATTGGTGGGTTTGAATATGTACAAGTTCTAACGAATTGCTTATCAGTGGTATGATAGCGCAACTGGTTAGAGCAATGGACTAGTGATCCAGAGGTGCGGGTTTGATCCCCGCTTGTACCATAACTTTTGCTGTTGATAAATATTTCTAAAAACAAACTTAATTTAGCTTCACTGATTTTGTTGTTGAAGCTATGGACGATCGGACGCAGGTGGATGTCGTATACACTGACTTTAGTAAGACTTTTGCTAAAATCAACCATCAAATACTTCTAGAACGTCTGGCTGAGGTCCGTGTGTCCGATTTCTTCCGTCGCTGGGTCTGGTCGTACATTACCGGCAGAACTCAATCGGTCTCTGTGAATGGTTTTAAATCAAATCTGTTTGAGGTGACATCGGGTGTACCTCAGAGCAGTCATCTGGGTCCCCTTTTTTTATAATATACATAAATAGTTTAAACCAATGTTTTAAGAATTCGCAGTTTTTACTTTATGCTGACGATTTGAAGATAGAGAACGCAGATGACTGTCAAAGGTTACAGCAAGACTAGAAGTGACCGGTTGGGTACTGTGATGGCCGTGGTTTATTTTTTAATCCAGAAAAATGTGTCACAATAACTTTCACAAGAAATAGGAATATCTTTGTGCACCAGTATGCCATTAAAAATAATGTTCTTAAGAAAGTTGAGGAAATTTGAGACTTAGGTGTTATCATGGACTCAAGGATGATTTTCAGTTCTCAAATTGAAAATGTCATTAATACGTGTAATCATATGCTGGGTTTTGTGTTTTGTTCTGAGAAATAGTAAAAACTTCAATAATCCAAAAACATTACTAACACTGTACTATGCATTTATTCACAGCCGTTATAATTTCGCCTCAGTGGTTTGGAATCCACAGTATGTCACTTATGAAAGAAGATTGGCAAGCATACAAAATAAATGTTTAAAGCGTGTATATTTATATATATATATATATATATATATATATATATATATATATATATATATATATATATATATATATATATATATATATATATATATATATATATACATATATATACATATATATATATATATATATATATATATATATATATATATATATATATATATATATATATATATATATATATATATATATATATATATATATATATATATATATATATATATATATGTATATATATATATATATATACATATATATATATATATATATATATATATATATATATACATATATATATATATATATATATATATATATATATATATATATATATATATATATATATATATATATATATATATATATATATATATATATATATATATATATATATATATATATATATATATATATATATATATATATATATATATATATATATATATATATATATATATATATATATATATATATATATATATATATATATATATATATATATATATATATATATATATATATATATATATATATATATGCACCTAATCTCCTAATTATTATATCCAAAAATTAAAGACACGAAACAATAAAATGCCCATATTACTTCGCAACCGCATATCCAGTCACATAAATTGTACATATTTTTGCGAAAATAACGATTTACATCTTTGTAATTGTCTTTACTTGTCCGCCGAATTTATTTTAAATTCCGGCAAAGGTCGACACCTAGCGTTAAATTCGAGACGTTTCTCAAAGTTCAGCTCACTGGCGGCTTTTGAAGTCTTGAGATTCTGAACCCCAAAATTTAAAGTCTTCAAAATAAAATAAAATCTATAAACATAAGCAATAGTAACCACAACTTATCACACGACCCACATTAAATGCATCAACTGAAAAAAATATTTAAGTTTCCTCGCCGCGACTGTTGAACCAAAATTTGCCAACGTAAGCCTTATATTACCTATACCCCCCTATACGAATTCGATAGGGAACCCTTGGGAAAAACTCGCCTCCGTTTATAACCACGAGGACAGTGCGGGCCGCCAGCCTCGATCGACGCAACTGAACGAAACCTTTGGAAATCGCGGCTCGAGGAATTAGAATAATAGAAGGAATTTCCAAATTTTCCAAAAAAGAAATTAAATGAATATAAATTATTTATTATTTTATTTATTTGTTTCTGTTTGGAAATATTTATTGGGGGTCATTGACCATATGACCTAATGGACCAGCCGCCACTGAATATAGCATTGAAGATATTAAGAGACAAGTAAGATATCACCGATAGGAAGTTGTTTTTATGTATATGGGAAATCCCAGATTACAAGATTACTTTGTCGATCCAATCTAGATACGATCTTCAACAAATTGAACAATGTTTATGATTGCTGAAGAATATTAGTAACTTTCCAAAGTGATGCTTTATCTGCAACTCCTTTGCCTTGTAATGATGTGTATGTGGGAGAAACTGTATGAGGCAAATATTCATTAAGCTTAAGCAAAATAACCTGAACACCAGCATTCTACCTGACATGTCATAAAGTGAAAGGAACCAAAGTTCTTGCATCTGTCTAGGAATTTTATAAACTGAGAATTCGAGAACTATATTGAAATTTATTAAACATCATAGGTCTCGTATAGAAACCTGGCTTAGATTAAGATCATTCTGGGCTCATCGAATATTTTAACTTTAACGATCTCCGAAGATAACTCGTGTAATAAAAGTCGAAATGTTGATAAGTAATCCCAAGAATCATGATTTCTTAGTTGGATTTCGTTAATGAGTTTATTACTTACGAGAGAGACGGTGAAAAAATTGGAAACAAAGAAAATAATATTTAATTCTTTTAAAATTAAAGTCCATGAAGAGTGGAAAAAGTTTGCCCTCAATCAGGAAAAATTTGAAAACTACTTGTAACAGTCAGGCTCCGCTCTTTAAAGACCCACTTAAACAGCATTGCTCCGTCTTCTTGTGTGTGTGTTAAAATTTCTGTGTAAGTTAGATTACGTAAGCTAAAAATAAGCAACACAGATTTTTTATCTGTTTGGAATCCAAAACCACAGTAAATAATGCATTCTAATTTTTTTTAGACTAGTTATTGGAGAGTGAAAAAAGTGTGTTTTCTTCAAGATTTTTATTCATTGAAAAAAGTCATTTTAGTTTGGTTTCCTAACCGATACGAAATCGTTCGCTTTTACCTTTTTTCAGCTTACATTATTGCCTAACGTACACAGACATTTTAACAGATACAATCGAAGCTTGTAAAATATATTGGAATTGTCCATACAAAGTAGGATCGATGTCGTTCATGTAGGTTGTTGAAGAGTAGAACTTATCTGTTGCGGGTGGAGAGAACCATATGGCCTCTGCTTTGCTAGTTTGCTATAGTTCCTCGACAGCCCAAATGCTTAGAACATGGTGTTAATATCACGCAAGATTATATTCTTCATTGATTTTAATTTATTATTATTCTATTATAAATGATTATTTTTAATAGTAAGTAAACTTCTAGGATATGTTTGTGAGCGAGAAGAGCTTAATGGAATATTTGTTAAAAATCTTACAGAAGGATCAGAAGCATACAAATGTGATTGTATTACTGTTAACGATAGAATAATTGAAGTTGATGGGAAGCCACTGCGTGATTTGACCAATCATGAAGCTGTAAAAATTTTGAAGGAAACAGGAAATGTTGTAAATTTAACGTTTGAAAGGTATTTATAAAACACGTATTAAGAACATACATCTTACATTTAAAATGCTAAATATTTCGTAGTGAAAACTTAAGTCAAAAGGAATATTTTTTTGAAATGTGTCTTCTTAAAAGATAAGTGACTGACTACCTTTTTGAATATGTATCAGCACCTAGCTTGAGATCAAGAAGGTATATATAATTTCTTGATGATCCTTATAATATTTGTACAAATTATTAAATTCTTTCGTCACTTACCCAACTGAAGTTCTTGTCGTTTTCCCAGTTTCTGGAAGCAACATAGTTACTATAAATTCGATTAGCATCAGTATCAGTCACCAACATCAATTCACATGTGATATTTAAATTTTAATAAAAGTATAAACATATTGATCAAGCAAACGTATCACGGGTTTAAAGTTGGAACATTATATTTTTAAACATATTTAAGTGTTTTATTTATCTATCCTTTCATTAAAATATAAAAATCAGTACCGTTTCTCATCTCTTTGAATGATAGAACCATTGCAGCATACGTTATTTTATTTAATAAAAAGGAATAAAACTGTTTAAAAGTTTTCTTGTAAATATACATAAATGAAAAGAATTTCCACATCGATAAGTTAGGCTAAGTACCATTTAGAAATTTTTAAAATTCTGTAGTGTATGTACAAATTGAATAAAAAATAAAAACAAATAAAACACCACTTAGCACTGATCTGGAAGAGACATTCAAAACGAGAATCAAGCAGCACAGAACCATTTCGTCTAAAATTCTCTGCTCTCTTATAAATCCGGGCTCTATAAACTCTGAACAAGATGATTGCTTTAAAACATGAAATATTTATCTTATTAAATTTGAATTAGAGGAATTTTTAATCAAGCTAAACAATCCTAACACTGGAACCTGTGGTGGAAGATCATAAACTCTCAGTTTATATCATCTGCTGATGATGCTAACTTGGTTAGCGAAACGCGCGTCCAGAACGTAACAAGTTGTGGTGTAGTGTGGTTAGAACTCTTGTATTTTGATCAAGCTAAACAATGAAAATGATTCAACTAATAAATATGAAACAGAGATCAGCGACGTATATGATATTCCCCTTGCAGAAATTCTGTAAGCGGCAAATGAACCATTAAGCGTTAAATTGTAAGAGGCATTACAAAAATTTAGGAAAATCTACTAATACAAAAGCAGTCAAAATAAATTAAAGCGCGGTTAGCCGACCTCATTTGGTAACAAATTGATCTTTTCACAAATAGTGATTATTCACATATAATTTTAATAACTATTGGGCTTATAAGCATTGAACATCAAAGATGTTTTCCTTTCGCAGGATTTTAATGTAAAAAAATATGTTCGAGGTTGGGAGACGGCGGTATTTTTTTAAAAAATTGTACTTCTGTTTGTATTTACATTTACACGTATGTTTAAATTTGTTAAGAAGTGATGTCGGTTAATTTCTACGTTTTAAGTTAATTCTATAAAAGTTATTAAATGTCTATGGTTAATTTTGTCTAATCCCGGGATTTGGCAATATCGAAAATCCCAAGATTAGAAAAACCCTTCGGGATTGACACACTTCCACGTCTGATATTGGTTTGTATTTTGGAAACCTAAATTAAAGTGATACCCTGAATATCAGTAGCACTGAGTTCACATACTCTCCATTTCTTGCCACTTTCCCCTCCATTATAGTACTATAATAGGATTTTACTACAAGGAAAAAGAGCCTTTATGAGCTCCTCTATATCATATTAAAACTGACAAAGATTTTGGCCGGACCTTTTGGAATTTATATTGCTATATTTGTTGGTATTTTAAATACTAACACTTTTCTTTATTGTAGTATGTGTGATATCTATTAAACAATTAAGACATTAATTTATTGATTGCAATAAAATTAACGTTAAAGAATAATTTATCTTGTGATAAATGTTAAAAGTTTTATTAAAAGAAATATTTTGTACGTTTTTAGGTATTTGAGGGGTCCTAAATTTGAACAACTTCAGGAGGCTTTAGCAGATCAGGAAACTAGAGGAAGAAGTCCTCCGTCACCTTCTTTAAAGACTCTTAGTTGGATCCCCATAGACAATAACGAAGTAAGAGGTTTTTATTTCTTAATAATTTCTACTTTTTTTACTCGATTTATAGTATGGCGTTTATGTCCTCAGGTTTTGGTTTTATTGGAATTATCTATATACAGGATGGACTAAAAAGTATTCTTGTTTTTCGCACAACAAACTATCTCTACCACATTAGTGTTAGGTCAAGAATTATGATGAAGTTTTGTCAAGGTTTGTGACCATTGAAAAAGAGAAGGCGTCAGGCTAATTTGTGTTTTTTCTTACTTATGATTAAATTAATTGCAGTTTCTTTGTTAGTTGACTAACTGTTTATCATATAAGAACTATAATAATTTCTGTTATATGGACCACTATAGATTAAACTATGGCTTGCACAGTCCGCTTGTAAGAACATAAGGCAATCTCTAGATTTAAGATCAGACTTAGGAGGCTCGAACTGTGATGTCTGTAATGCGCGTTTCTATTATATCTTAAGTTATAATTTTTATACATATTAATATTGTAAATAGTTGTTATCATTCTATAAAAAGGTCAATAAATAACTACTTTATAATTTTTTAAATTTGGATTCTCATCTTTTTCTACTATCGTTTTCGAGATATTTTAAAATATAAATGTCAGTCATAAACGAATATTTTCAGGCATTCGTAAAATAATTATCAAGCTTCTGAGAGAAGATTTCCGACATTAAAAGATTTCTATAAACACGTATGAACTGAATTAAACCTACCTCAATATCATCTTCATTTGTAAATGGTCATCACTACATTATCACCAATAAGGTGATTTTAATTTGTTAATTTATGATAAATTAAGATAGTATTTTATTTTTATGAATTCTTTCCTAATTTCGGAAAGTTTTTATTTCCTCATTGGATTAGCTGGATTTGAATCGGGCGTACACAGAAGTCAGAAATTCTGATATTATGGGCGTTCGATACTTTTTCTAGACATGCGAATCGAAGCCTTTAGGACAGGTGCTTAGTAGAAATCCCAAAAACCATTATCTATATTTCATCGGTTCATTTTTCAACCACAAATATTTTTTTGGTAAAATATGAAAATGTGTAAGTTCCCCTAAATAAACTAAGTACTAAACATTGCAGGAATAATACAGAGAATGTAAGAATATACTATTACAATTATTCTGAAAATTAAAGCTGTAAGTAGACAACAAAATATATGCTTAGTAATATGATACATTATTAATATAATATAACTAAAAAATAAAAATAAATAAGTTAAGATAAATTTAAAGAGGAATATGTACATCAAAAATATAACCTCTAATTTGTTGTGACACTATATTAGCCCCCATTAAGTAAGCTCAAAAACTATAACACTTTAAATCTATTGATATAGAACCATACATGAAGCCTATATATATATATATATATATATATATATATATATATATATATATATATATATATATATATATATATATATATATATATATATATATATATATATATATATATATATATATATATATATATATATATATTATATATATATATATATATATATATATATATATATATATATATATATATATATATATATATATAAACATAAGGCTAAAATTGGTCTTCTCAAACCTGCGGGTGGTTTCAATAACGTCGTGATTTTTTATTTGATTCGATATTTATTCCAAAGTAATTTTTTTTTCTGATTGATGATACGTTTAACCTGATAATGATTTTAATAGGAAACTGTTATTCAACCTGAATCTGAATCTATAAACTCATTGCAAAGCGAAGTATATAACCAGAACTCTGAGGCAAAGGAAATATTCATTGAAGAAAATTTTGAGGCTAATCCGGAAGATGACCTCGTAACGTCCATACTATCTAAATGGGAAGGTATACTGGGCAAGGATGCTAATATTGTTGTAGCGAATTTAACTAAACTAAAAGGTGGGTAGTTATTAAAATAATAATTTCATTTTGTGACCGACGGGTTGCTTAGATTCGGGGATTGTAAATTACGTAAAATATGTGTGAGATGCCCTTTTCTCTAGTATAGAAATTACATTAACATTAACTTCTTTTATTCTTTAATTATTCAAAAAAAGGAAAAGGGGGTCCTGCAATTTACCAAGGTATACTACGTTACTAACTTAACAAACTTCTAGTTAGTGATTTATAAATATAAAATATCAGTTCAAATTATCACGTCCACCATTAAAATATTCGCTATTGGATAGTATAAGAGATGCTGGAGGGTCACTGGTTTATTAATTCAATAAGAGTACTTACAGTATATGCTTTCTCTACTCTTGCTATACACCCAAGAAAGAAGGTAAACAACCAATCAAGCGCACTATCTGAAACACTTTTCACTTTTTGGGTAAACAGCCCAAATTAACTGGTGACTGAATTTCAATCAACGCAGGCAGTCTCCAAGACGTGGCTCCCAAAACGTCCTGCTGCTCAAAACCGAGCCCTCCTTCAGAGGTTAAACTTTACTCTTGACTGCCGCTTCTCCTTCACCGTGCCAGCATCATCACCCGTTCATCGGTAACGTGATATTTTTATCTCACTCGCGCACATGCTTTCGCGACCACTAACTATATCAGAGCGGCGTTGCCGATGTGAAATCAGATTACATGTTTATTATGAAATACCACTAAGGGCACTTCATGTGTGTCAAATAATAAAATTTTATTTATTATTATTATTCATTAAAAGCACTCTATAAGCGAAAGAGATGAAGCTCTGTAAAGACAGTGATAACTTAACATGCAAACTGAATAAAAACCACCTTAACTTTAACTTCTGGCTCACATCTGTAGTAGCCGTGAACCAGAAGCTAAAGTTAAGGTGGTTTTTATTCAGTTTGCATGTTAGGTTCTTCTCAAAAAACAATCATTTTCCTAATAACACTTTGTGGAGCTCACACAATTGCATACAGTGTCAATGTTCGCTGCCACTCAGTATATCATTTGAAGACATTACTCTGCATGATTAACATGCAGCCTGGCCTGGCGACATGTAAAGAACTTTGGTCACAAATCGCGAGGGCTCTGTAAACCAACGAATTAATAACTGATTGCTTCTGTGCTGGATGTTGATGAGAATTTGCATTTAAGTACCTGTTTATATGCGTTGGTTTTCTATATACAGAGTATCCTAAGGAACCATCCCCTTTCCTTTGTACAAAAACATCTAGGAAGGGAATCATGTCTTCTGATCCAATTTCCATTGTAAATTTTATGTTAGCATGTTGTTGATTCAGATGATCAAGAAGCCCAGGGAGGTTTTCTGGACCTTGAGGCCATATTACAAAAGTGTCGTCTAAATATCTGAACCATGATTTTGGTTTTAGTGGAGACGACTCTGAGGCTTCTTCCTCAAAAGCTGCCATAAAGATATTGGCTGCCACTGGTGACAGTGGAGATCCCATGGCTGCTCCTGAGGTTTGCTCATAGAAAGTTCCTTGGAAGACAAAATACGTTGATATAAGACATGCTACAATTAGATCTAAAAGAGTTGTCAATATTATTATGGTGAAATAAGTCTGATATTATGGAAATTGAATCATTTATAGGCACATTCGTATACAGCGATTCTACATCGAAACTGACTAAGATATCTTTGGGATCTAATTGGATTGATTTAAGTTTTTCTACAAAATGCGTAGAGTTTCTAATATATGAATGTTTTTTCCGACGATAGGTTAAAGTGGTACATTAACCTTATGTATTTTAGGTAGTCCGTAGAACCTTGAGCTACTTGACCTTAACATCTTCTTCTCCTCTGGTGGTAGGTTGGATGCGTTTATAAGGTTGGTTATCCGTCTTTCAATTTTGTTGGTCGGGTCTGCTTGGATCACTCTGTAGATGTTGTCGTCCAAAAGGCATTTCTCTTGTCCGCTGGAAGGACCAAAATGTCTGTATTGTTGTTTAATGTTTTTATTGCCGTTCTTTTCGCAGGTGATAGATTCGACTTAGGCGGGTTAGAATTTTTGATGATCTTCGCAGTTTCGTACCTTATTGCGTCAGCTTCTTCTCCTGGAAGTCTTCTAATTGTCGCTCCAACGGATGACACTATGTATTCTACGGGTATGTCCTTTGGTGCAATGGCGAAGTTTTGACCTTTAGAGAGGACGGATTGTTCTGCTTCAATAAGGTTTTATAAATTTATAACGGTGTCTTGTGGCGGTGTTAGTGGTCTTTGGCTGTCTAGCCGTCCTTCGAACTTTTTCTGTTGCTTAATTGTAACTGCTTGATGTATCCTTTCTGCTTGCGCATTGGTAATGTCATCGAGAGTTTTAAATATTTGATATTCACGTTTAAAAGCTAATTTTAAATGAATATTTAATAACTTACGAGCGTTTATATCCAAATTACGTCGAGTAGCTTGTATCCTTTCTCTTACCAATGCCATACTGGCTTGTTTGTAGATGTTCCTTGCACTTTTTGATGTTATGTGGTGTTTCATCTTATTTTGGTACTACGTCTTCATCTCGGCATCTAAGGAGAAAAGCTAGTTGGCAAAGTAGCTTCTTCTTGTTGTTCCTGAGATCGCCAAAAGTTTTGGCATCCATCGACTAGGCTTAAGGAACATGAACGATGTATCAGAAAGAAACAAATTGTACAATCTGCTGTATCTGCACACCAACATTCTACTGGGCATGTCATAAATGTAAAAGAAACCAAAGTTCTTGCATCGGTTTCGGGACTCTATAAACGCAAAATTAGGGAATCTATTGGAATTTATAGGCATCCTTTAGCATTTTTATAGAGATACGGGCTTCTCACTACATCATACGTGGAAACTGATCGTTAAACCGAGTCACGCTTCGGTAAACACACTTCGGTGCAATCGAAGGCGAAACGTCGGAAAGTAATTCCATTTTGACTCTAATCACAAGAACCATGATTTCTTAATAGACCACAGCCGTGAAAGCTTTCGTTCTATGTTTAAACCTTTTGTTTATATTTTCAAATGAACATTAATTTTCACCATGCAAATTTGTACTGAAATTTGAGCTAGTTCCGCCGTATGCGTTAGTCATTTAACATTTGTTTATGTTTAGCCTTATTATGCTTGCCATAATTACGTCAAAATTTTAGAATTAATTATTGAAATGGTTGATTAGTTATGTTTTTTTCTCTAAGGAATTTTTTTGACACTGTACTAAAACTACACACTAATTCGATTATATGCAAAGTACTCTAAAATATTCCTATGATTAGCTCTTGCTTTGCATAGTTTCATAATATGATAAGTATACAACTTTTTAAAAATTCTCATACATAAAATGTGATTAAAGATATTTCATTAGGTTCCAAACGTTCTAATGCGATTCAACCAATATTATAATAGGATGCAGTTAGGGAGTTCCCACTGCAACAACAAATCCATATTTAAAAAAGCCGTCCCGATGCCGTGCAGTTTTATAGAGGACAAAAAACAATAGCAATAAGAATGTAAAATTTATTTTTTTTCTCATAAAATAAAAAAAAATTAAAACATTTCATAAAATATATTTTACATAACAAGATCAAACAAGTTCTTATATTCGTTTAATTTCTTTTTAGCACCTAAACTGCGGCTGAGTTTTTGGCGTACTTTAACATTTGCTCGCGTCTGTTTACCGCTTTTCGTTTATTTCCGATTTTCAAACAGTAGAGTTACGTATTTAATCAAGTTGTAGGCAAAAGTCATTAAAATTGTTTAATACTACAGATATAACTGTAAACACAATAGTAAATATACCAATAATATTGAATGGTCTATGGTAGTTTTCTTGGGTATGTTAAGGGAAAAAATCACCTCCAATCATCAGAAAATGGAAAGTTAAGAAAAATTTGTTTTGAGGAAAAAGTAATTTGGGCCACCCACAGTAAAAATAATTTAATAGATAAAATATTGCCTTTATCCTGTTATTAGGCATGTGGGAAAACTTCTTTATATTGTCCTTTGTTTGCACATACATAACTAGTTCACTAATTCAGTCTTATCTTAGGACTAGGAATTAGCTTAGAAGGTACTGTAGATGTTGAGGATGGTGTGGAATTACGTCCGAGGCATTATATAAGGTAAATATTAATAATTATATATTTAAAATAGATATTTTGTCATAAGAGGAAAGGTTCTATTACCAAATAGCTCATCTATTTAATGTAGTTTCTTATGAATCTATGCTAAAAGTTGATTGCGTGCTCACTAAAGGACTTTGAATGATTCAATTGAATATATACAGTGTTTTTACAAAGAAAGTAACTCGTAAAAGTAAAACATTAAAAAACATTGGAAAATACCTTTTTTTTTAATTTGACTTGGAAATCGAACTAATATCTAATTACGCCACATATTAGAGTGAGATAATATCAAATACATTTGATTGTTATTTTTAAAGTTGGTTTTATTTTTTATGAAAATTTTTATTTTTGATCCTTTTCAGATCTATATTACTTTTCTCGTAACGGGGATAGCTATTAGCTTCGACGCGTTTTACTCTAACAATATTAAACCTGATAGTTTTCAACTGTCTATTTATTGAACCAAGAATTTCTTGTGCTCAGAATAAAGTCATAGAAAATTGATCCTCTCCATTATTTAAATAAGTCAGAAATATGTTTATTTCACTAGCTTTTATATTAAGTTTTTTGCTTATTTAAAATAGATTCATCAAATTTTAATGCGTTTCACAGTTATTTTATAAAATATTTAATTATAGTTATTTTGGAAACTATCATTTCACAATTTAAATTGTTATTGACGTTCGCTCTGAAACCACCACGGCACCACCCTGAATACTTCATACAATTTGATTATCATCTTAAATTTACCGTTTTTGTGAAAAATTGATTTCCGCTTGAATTTAAATTATCCGTTTATTTAGTTTTCTTCGTGAAACGAAATTGACCTAATTGCTCCAAAATAAATACGTTTTTTTAGTTTGTTCTTTTTACATATGGGGCGCGCTTAACGAAATATTGCATATGTATATATATATTGTATATATATACATATACATATACATATACATATATATATATATATATATATATATATATATATATATATATATATATATATATATATATATATATATATATATATATATATATATATATATATATATATATATATATATATATATATATATATATATATATATATATATATATATATATATATATATATATATATATATATATATATATATATATATATATATATATATATATATATATATATATATATATATATATATATATATATATATATATATATATATATATATATATATATATATATATATATATATATATATATATATATATATATATATATATATATATATATATATATATATATATATATATATATATATATATATATATATATATATATATATATATATATATATATATATATATATATATATATATATATACATATATATATATATATATATATATATATGTATATATATATATATATAGATATAGATAGATTAGTCTTGTTTATGGCCACGGCCTTGGTCTTGCATTTTCTGCAAGATGAAGACCAAAATTGTTCACAATATTCAGAGCTGTCAGTACTTCAAGTAAAATACTCAATTTAATTACTCCCTAATGTAATCAGTATACTCGAAATTACGAAAACACTAAAAAGTATTTGGTATTTGGTACATATTTTCCAAAAAAAAATATTTGAAGAGGTATATATGAATTTTACTTCAAATACAAAAGTAATTGAAGTACTATCAAAAGTACTTCAAGTAACGAGAAAGTATTTCAATTGCTCTAAAAGTATTTGAACTACTCTGATTTTCTTAAATGGAAGTACTTTTTTGCGCATTTAAATATGATTTTGAGGAATAGAGGCGATCAGTTTGTATTTGCCGCTGCTGGTAAATTATTGAAGGAAAGCTGTGTCACCATTCCACAGTGAATCGACATGTTTCGTAAGGCGGCCAACATCGAAAAGAGAGACGGTCTAGAATGTAGCCTATGATTTGTAATTCCAGAACGGGATAAATTATTTAAAAAGCTTTTAGTTTTACTTTTATGGTGTGATCTTACATGTTGTACTGTCAGTTTGGTTAGAAATAAGTATACTTAATAAATTAGAAATTAGTATAGTTAAAAGAGCTTTTGACTATAAATACCCCCATTAACGTCCGTATTTTTGTAGATATAAAAAAAACTTAAATAAAAAGTTTCTTCAAATTGTGTATTTTTTATAAAGTAGTTTGCAGATAGTATACGCGCCGTGTTTAGTTTTTCAGAATTCAACTTCAGCTTTGGTTTTTTAAATGTAAAGTCGTGAATATTATATGTTCATCAAATGTCTCTGCTGATTATAATAATAACAAGTTTTATCTTGTTACACCCGAGAAATTTGAGGAAAAAAAAGGCTGGTTAAACCAAGAGTAGCAACAAAATTAGTATTAATTTTGAGAGGCACGCAATTTACGGATCATTTGCAAAGCCTTCAGCCGCTACAATATTATATTAAAACTGTAAGAGATATTTATTAGCTTCAATGTAATTTTAATATGGAAATATATATAGTTGGGTTCAATATTCGTATTTTTATGAAAAACTCTAATTTAGAATGATAAAATTAGAGGTAGAGTTATCCATTTTCGACCATTTTTTAAGCAAATGTCGACGTGTCTATTGTTTTCCACAAAATGGCACAATACCGCCTTTCATTGACTCTTTTTCTCCAAGATTTGACATGTTAAGTTAAATCGTACTCCTTACCTTTTTTTAACAGAAATGTATTTTAAATTACCTATACACAGCATAATTTTTTATATATTTCATTTGTTTTTTTTTCAACACGGGCGTTGGTACCATTTTATCTTTCCTTGAACTTGATTAGACCTTGTCGCTGAAATTTGAAAGTACTTGTTACTTGTTTCGTGTTGATGATTTTGTAAGTATTGGTACTTGTACTTCAAATACTTTTTGTTAGTACTTGTGACAGCTCTGACTATATTATTGCTGCGAGTTAGTATACGCAGCTCTTTATTTGCAGAACATTTATGAACAATGTATTTTCAATATATGCAGTTTGATGATTTTGGATATTTGTTCTAAATTAAATATATTGCTTAATGTAAAAATTTGGAAAAACCAAAATAATTCCAAAATAAAAAATGGTTTTTTTCCTTTTTAAAACTTAGGAGTTAACATGTGCTATTTTATTTAGGCACCCAGTATATTAAAAATGTTGTCAAAATGTATCAAACATTACACATTAAAATTGAATTGACCTACTATTAAAAAAATTGCGCTAGGTACATATTTTTGTTGCTTCAGGTCGATTCTGCCTGAAGGCCCAGTAGGTCAAAATGGGAAGTTGAGTCCTGGAGACGAAATACTTGAAGTTAATGGACAGAGGTTATTAGGTCTTAAACACGTTGAGGTTGTACAAATACTCAGAGAACTTCCAAATGCTGTGCGATTAGTATGTTCAAGACAAGAAGTGGACAACAGGTTTGTATAAACATTTGAAAGGATTTTTTAAAGATTGGACAGGCCACGAAGGTCTGAGGCCTAAATATAATGTACCGTTAAATTATACTATGGTTGTATTAATGAAACAGGGCGAGAAGTCATTCTAATTACACTTGATATACCAAATTTCCAGGCTTTATATTAAAGAATTTCAAATGTACCACGAACATATTTTATTGGAAATATATTCGAATTTCCACTATTTTTTTCAATATATATATATATATATATATATATATATATATATATATACATATATATATATATATATATATATATATATATATATATATATATATATATATATATATATATATATATATATATATATATATATAAGGATTATTAGAGGTATAACTAATGATTAGTAACCAATGATAAGTTATTGTTTATCACGTTTCCAAAAACACCGTTAGTGCCCGCTACTAAAAGTTTTTTAGTATGGTTTTTAAAAGTTTTTTCTTGCTTATAGATTAAATAAAGAAACTTTAACCTGAATACCTTAAGTAACAAAAATAAATTTTATTACTTAATACCACGTCCAGTATTGAATTACATTCTTGATTCCTGACTTTGGTTGGGAGAAATAATGTTAGTATATTAAGTTTAAGGTATTTAAATGAAAGATTCTTTATTTAATCTATAAGTAACAAGAAAACCTTTTAAACACCTATTAGTTCAATTTATATTGACACAAAGAAGTTGTTGATACTTTGTATCTATAACCTAACTAAAAAACTTTTTTAATAGCGTGCACTAACGGATTTATTGGAAAAAACATGGCTATGGATTCTATAATTGTGATTTTTAGAAAGAGTTTCTTGTTTTTGTACTAGACTTTATCAAATATTTATATAGTTCTATAGAGTTTTTATGATTGACTAATGGTTGTCCTACAAAACGCTTTACATGATTTTTCAGTTTTCTTTCTAACCAAAATTTCTCTAGTCCTTCAACGTTCAATGTTGCCACCTACCATACTTCTATACATAAAAAAACTTATTTAATACCATCAGGAATTCCATCCACAGCTACCCAGCATACCTCACTGCAACAGCCAATTTTCCAAGCTTGTTTCCAAGAATAAAATGGTTCTGTGGATGCAAAGTAATGCCTTCAGAAGGTCGTTGAATTAGGAATAAAGGATCATCCTTTCCATTTCAACTCCATTAGGATATGTTCTTTATTCCACCAATTACCTTCCTCAAATAAATAATAAACGTTTCGAAACCCATGAATTATTTAATTTTGTTCATATCGCTTTCCAACAGGATCTCCGTTCGTGAAATTATATGTTAATTGCAGCTTACGTCGAAAAAATGGGTTTCATGTTCCGAATCCGAAGGTATCTGCTAAAGAATAGTTACGTCACGTTCACGTACATATAAACCTATGTCCCCTCCCTTCTAATAATTACTAAACAGAATATCTAATGGTTAATACAATCATAATTATTTAATTATTTTATGACTTAAAAAAACTAAAACTCACATACATAGCAAATGAAATCACACCTAAAACCTTCATATTCCCAGCTTGTTTTTGTGTCTAAAGAAGAGTTTCGTCTAATATATAATTCACCACAAGGAATTTTTTTTCACTTAAGGGTCGTCAGCCAATTGTCTGCATACAAAAAAACAAGAGTCTCGACTCTCGTGCAAACGAACGACGTTACCAAAACTTAGGCTTTCAGTCACAGTGGTCTATTTATTCATCGATTTAATGAAAATCTACACTACTCTGGCTAAGTTTCCTTGAGGTTTAGTACAAGTTGGGTAGACAGACTGCACCATAGGTGTTTTCATTTCTGGTGAAATTGAAAAATACTACTTTTTCTAAAATAGTAATGTGGTCTAAATTTAAAAAGTAATACAGACTATCATTCCCTAAGTAATGTGATGATTGGGGCCGTTGTAAAACAAGAACGAACATATCCTGATTTAAAAGAGGTATTTATAGCTTCTGCAACAGTCTATCTCTGGCTGTTTTGATTATGTGTGAATTATGTTCAAACTTCTTGATTTGTTCGAGAGTAAATGTATAAAATAATAAGTTGCAAACAAAAAATGCCGTTTATCTTACAGTTTGTTGTTTACAAAACTATATTTTTCGCTGTGCTCAATTTTTGTTTTATGTGTTATTTTCTCTGTAGTTAAATGTTTTGATTTCATAATAATTTTGTCTTCATTCTGTAAACAGAAATATATATTCTATCATTGAATTTTGTTATTATTAGGGTTATCAATACATCCCAGGACCGCGAGGCTTTCGAGCAAAGAAATATTTTAGGAGGTAGTTTAAAGAATTTACTCCCCCAGCTGGAGCAACGTTTGGTAAAAGCGATAAGTGATACGAGCATACATACGTTGAGTACAGTTACAGGTAACATATTTGTTAATAGTTTAGTAATTTGTAATTTAGGGGATATGCAATACTTGTAGGTATGTTCTTACTTCTTCGGCAAAGAAGCAACGTAATTTTGTGAGAAGTGGCCATCATGAGAGGCGTAGTGTCCATTAAGGCTGTGAGCGCCGCCAATCCGATTTTTCTTTATATCTAGTAACAGTAATTATTTCTCCTTAGCTCAAACGAGTATTTAACTAAATTGAGAAATATTTGTATTAAAACACATACATGACATTCTTCATTTTGTTGAGCTTTGCCGTTAGCTCTAGTAACAATGACCCATCCTGTGTAACATAGAACTTAGCATGGGCTGAAAGAAGGCTTTAGATATATGAAGGGCTGTAGCCAGATAAAGGAATGCAAAAAATGTTTAGTAGTTTTCGCTTTACCGCAAGTTAGCCAGAACGAGGCGTAACGAATGATTAAGGCTTGATTATTACAATTATTATTTGGTTTCGATAAATAATTATATTGTATTTATTATATTGGAACAAAGTATAAAAATGAAAATATTTTTAATTAAATAAGTGAAAAAACAATACATATGTAAAGTATTCCAAAAAGCCTTAGTATTTGGGTGCTTTAAGTGATCCTTGGAGACATTTTAACTTAGAGTAGGTATGAAAAGAAAATGATGCGATGTAAACTCTGGAGTATCATACTCAGAATTAAAAAAATAATTTAGTAAAACATGGTAAATATTGAGAATTAATTTTTTTTGTGATAATAAGTGTTTGCATTTATTTATGGCACTAGGGCCTGTCCCCCATTTTAAGGATTACATTTTACACAATAGATATTTTTAAATGAATAAAGTTTTATGGCCAATGTGTTTAATTTCCTGAAGAAATAAAGTTACCCCAAAAAAATTATGTAGTGGTGATGTGCAAATATTAACTATATAGTTCTGATATGAATATTTGTGAAAATTACCTAGTTTGTAAAATATCGATAGGCATAGAAGATTTCATTAAAACTGACACTTATGTTTTATATTTTATAGCAATGTTCATTAATAATAACTAGTAATGCTAGTTAATAGTAACTAGTAATATAACTGTTTTCCGCAGTATCGGACGAATCGAGTAGTTTAAAGAAAGAAAGATCACGTTCAGTGGAAATTAGCAACGTTGCTATGTGGAGTAGCGATGTAGAGTATGTGGAACTTCAAAAGGCAGATAAAGGGCTTGGTTTTTCCATTCTAGATTATCAAGATCCTCTGGACCCCAAGTCTGGTATTATAGTTGTTAGAAGCTTAATACCTAACGGACCAGCAGAAGCAAATGGGAGAATTACCCCAGGTATGTTAACCGAATCTATTTTTTTATGCTTAGAGAGGTTGGGAAGCCTAGCTACTTAGTGGTTATCTCGAGTCAATGAAGGGAAAGTTTTGTTTAAATGGAGTTAAATCTCGCAATTTAGGGGATGAGGAAAAATCTCTTGATCTGCTGCTTCCATAAGTAAGATACATCACTCTGCCCATTTGAGTCCTAGAGACAGTCTTGAGAAATTCTGTGTTCGAGTGGAAAGTGGTACCGCTTGGGCAGCTGTGAATATAATTGCTGGTAGAAGAAAACAGGTTTGTAGTTAAGGAAGATTCAGACCGCACCCCACGGTGTATCACCGCATCGTTGCATCGTTTTAAAAAAATGATTCCCTCCTGCTATGTCTTTTATGTTTATGAGTTATGAGCGTATAACTCAAAACTGAAACCAATGAATCAAAAATTTTATGGCAAACATTAATACATAGTATCTTTCCATTTATGGATGACTAGTTCATAACATTGTCATTTAAATATTCATGTCTTATTATATTTCTTACAGGTCGCGAATGAACATTTACATTGTCACGGTTTTCGTTGGTACTTTTACTTTATGTGAAATCACTACTAAATTTAAAATTTACAGGTTCACTGGTTACTGCTCATTAGGGGGTTAGTAGGAGAGGAACATTTTTTTGACCGCATTTGGTTGGCGAGTGGAGGTTATAAAAATGACTATCCTGAAAAACTGAATTTGTTGAAAGTTACAGTATTCGGATAAAACCAAGTTCCAATGGATTCGTCTAAAAATACCACCATTAATTATTTTTCTGTAAACTTTTAGATCGCAGTCGTAAATCAGGCAGCCTTTTGGCTCGGTGTCCTTTATTGTAATTTCGAGACAATTCTACCATTAAATTTCCTCTCTTTCCAAAACTGAGCTATTGTCCACGTTATTATTTAAAATTTTAAGTTAAAGCGGAAGATATAAACGTGTTTTGTCTTTCTAGCTTTCTTTGCTCCACTATTTTTCAAAAATCCTAAAACTTTTGTATCTGACATTTCTTGCTCTCTTAGCTTTGGAAACAATCGACAGTTTCTATAATACATACCAGCGACCCTGTATATAATGAGGATGATTTAGAAATATTGTGAAAGGAATTTTTCTCTTAGTTGATTCACTTTAATTAAATGTTTTTAGGTGATAGACTAATAAGTGTAAACAACATAGTCATAAAAAACTTCACTTTGGACCAAGCCGTACAAGCGCTAAAAGGTACCCTGCCAGGAATTGTAAAGCTAGGAATTTCTAAACCTCTGCCCTGTTCCCGTCAGAGTGAAACTACGAGTAGTAACACGTAGGTATTAAAAGGTTGTTCATGTATCAGATAAGTATATCACCAAACTATGAAAATATACAAATAAATAACTTATACAAGCAGTATCCTACTGAAAAAGTTCACCAACCAACCTCATCGATGAATCAAAATAAAAATTAGTTTTCTGGAAATATTCTTTCAAGTTTAGGTGGAAAATAGAAGTGTGTTTTATTATTTGTGAAACACTTTGCTTTTAGATGGATTGCTATTTGCAAAATTTTAATCAAATCATGTTACACGCATTTCATTATAATGTATAAGACACAGTTATTCTTAATTATTCATAATTTCCAAGACTTCTGTAGTTCCAATTTAAATAGCTTGTATGAGTTATTTATCTGCTTTAACTAATGTATATAAAAACAATTTTTTCTTGATCTCATAATTTGTAAGAGAAATTCTCAAATATACCGATACGTTTTTAATAATTTAAACAGTGGAACACTGTAACAAGGAACTTTAATTATAAATGCGAAGAAGCATGAAAGCACATGTTAATTTTTACACGTATTTTATCAATAAAAAAATAGATGTTTTTTAAGTTTATGATAGTTTAGTAGTGTAAAAAACTTTCCAAAATTACTTATTATGCTTACCAACCATAAAGCTACGGTTTCCTAGGAACCGCAATAAAGCGGCCGTAATATGGCGGCAATAATAATTTTTACGCGTCAATAGATATTACGTTCGTTATAGCGTCGACTACAGGTTTACATGTTTCTTTTTGTCAAGAAGACGGGAAAAAGTGCGCTCCTTCAAATGGACCATTTTGATCTGGCGACGGTAATATTTTCGAAAGAAGATTCGAAAAGGTTGAAAAATTGCAAATTTAAAGGCGTTTACAAGATCTTAATATGCCGCTATCTTCAAGTTAATGACGTGAAATTTAGGGAATATTTTCGACTGACACCTGTATTGTTCGACCATGTTTTATACTGCTTTAAAGAAGATATTGCTTTAAAACCATGTAACAGAAATAAGAATTATTGTATTCTTATTTCTGTTATATGGTGAGCAAAAATTATGTTATTACATACCCACCCATTAGACTCATTATACAAAGTTATAAAATCTCTGTCTGTTCGAGGACGTCCTAAGTATTTTCTTCATAATCTTCAATATTTCTGATAGTGCTAAAATGAGATTTACATCGATGTTTCTGTAGTAATAATTTGTTAGGAAATGTGAGATTTACCTTCTCTTTATGGAAGAGAAGCTATCTAAGAATGACAGGTGTTCAGCTCTTTTTTTAGCTGCTTCTCCAGTGGAACTTATGTCTGGTTTTTCTGTTCGTCTAGTATAATAATCCCTCAAATAAGCCCACCTGATGCTAACTGCAGATTTATAGCAATAAATATGTTTTTATTGTAGAGAAGGCGACGATTTATTTGAAAAATTTGGAAGAAAATGAATAACTTATACCGCACGACATTGTTGGAGATGAATTCTAGAGAATTTTTTTTAAATTCTACTACAGCCAAAAAAGACGTTTATTTGATGTATAGTTAAATGCCTAGGTTTAAAATTTTTAAAAAAGTTACAACGTTGCCATGTTGCCCATATCGTAATTTAATTTTTTTTAATACAACCCTCTGTATATTATATTAAATTTAAATAGAGCATTAAACAACGATTTCAGGAATATATAACAATATGGATGTACAAGCCAGCGTTTCAGACTGATCAACTTCAATGTGAGTTTTTTTAACAAAGCTTTTAAATTGCGTAATTTGAAAAAATAAATATTTACGCACTAATAGTTATTACTAATAATGCTTTATTAAGCCTTGTCAATTATCTATAACTAGAATCAGTAAATGATAATTTTGAATTTGTGTTACTTGGTCCATAAATAAATTACCTTAATCGCTAAAATGTAATAACAATAAATTTTATTTAGAGAATTTAAATTTAGAAAGATATTAAAACAAAAACTTTCAAAGGATTCAATCAGCTCGGATTCTGGATAATAATAGACTAGATAATACGAAATTTAGTTAATAACATAAATAAGCTTCCGTTCCGTTTGGCTATGCCTTCTAGCCTAGTATTATAACACATAGTGTAATAGATTTAATGTAAATCATTGATATAGTTTTGGATAAATATGTGCTTATACCTCGAGTCTTAATGTTAACTTGGTACCTATTTGCACACGCATATAAAAAAGATATTATTACTCTGACTCTATTGCACCTATTTGCGAAAACTTAATGAAGCCACGCCCACGAAGACAATCATTAGCTATATATAATTACAGACTATTCTTAGCCAGGAGAACTGAAACCCCAGTTAATTGCAGCTAAAACGGGAAACTACGGATGAGTTAGTTACATCTGCTTCTAGTTTATACAATATTTTAAGAGAATCTAAACTACTCGCTCCTAATCCTCGTAATATGGATGATTCATTCATTCACTATTACTAACAAAAAATGTGTTGCCATTGGCTGAAAATAATATTCGCGCTCAAAATTTACCTTTTAAAATTCGCGATGAGCTCAAAATTTATTTTAAGTAGCGTGCCGAAACAATTTAGTTATGGAACATTAAACATATTTTATATTGTTTATTATCGAATATATATGTATACCAGTATTAAAAAATACGAATAATAATGCATACCTGTTTTATCTGTTATAATGTTTGCTATTTCACTACACTGGTTAAGCTTCATTTGGGTTTTCTATAGTCCCTACATTTTACGTTATAAAATCATTCATGATTTTTTACAAAATCAATCAAAATTTCGTCTTCCTTCATCGTCTTAACTACAGTTTTCTTATTACCAGACATTAGTTTATCAGAAATTAACAATTTTCACACAAATGACAATAAATACCCGCAATATATACTTCAGTAGTTTGTACCTCGAAATAAAAATGTGTATTAAGTATTGCTATTTTAGTTCGTCACACCGTTGCGTGCCGCTATGACAACCGCCACGAAAATAACTTTGTCGCTTTTGTTTACGTGAAGGTGTTGTCTACCGTTACCTAAAAAACATACATACAAAGCGCACCTTATTGTTTTAAGTGACGTCATTAACGTCATATTACGAATGCTCTATTGCGGCACCGCTATCCTAGGAAACCATAGCTTAAGTAAAATCATTTGTTGTGTGTTTGCTTAAAAGTGTATGCGAATTTTATCATTTAATAACATGAATCAAACAATAATTGCCATTTTATGAAAAAATATTTGTAGTATTTATTTTGAGAAAGTTTCTGAAAAATCCTTCACTCAGTTTTGTTGGGATGTGACAGAGGGGTACCGAACTAGATGAATAATTTGTTTTAGATGTGTATGACTTTTTTTGACAATCTAGGTAAAATTTTTAAAAATTTAAAAATAACTTATTTGTTTTAAAAAGATGACTTGAACAGCGCTACTTTCTACATTCAAACTTAACATACTTATATTTCATTTAGCGTGTTTAATTTAACAAAGGGGACGGCCTACCAATCAATCGGCAGTAGTGGCCGGAAAGGCATGAAGGGAAAAGATCAGATGCTAATTAAAGCAATGACACATAATTACCGTGTTCCTGTTAATTATAAAAAACATTTGCAAGTCTCCGTTTTTAGTCCCAGAGATGAATTGGTATATTTTATAACAAAATGTTGAAAACAATAACTTTCACACGAGTAATGTACATGGTGTCTAACATAAGATGACCTTATCTGGAGAACCATAAAAGATAGAGGAAAAATGTAAAGATAAATTTTTCTTTGTATC
The DNA here is from genome assembly GCA_030620095.1 of Kuschelorhynchus macadamiae. Lineage (NCBI taxonomy): Eukaryota > Metazoa > Arthropoda > Insecta > Coleoptera > Curculionidae > Kuschelorhynchus > Kuschelorhynchus macadamiae. The sequence goes on along the minus strand of JAUTXW010001267.1, from coordinate 190,248 downwards.
CGTTAAGGTTTTAATTTATTTTGTTTTTATTTATACAGGGTGTTTTTTATTTTAAATAGGACACCCTATATTTTATTACAGATTATAACAGCGTGTTGAAATACGAGTTCTGTAATGCAACGTTTCGGATTTTTTACTATTTTTCTGCAGTTTTCGTTTATTTGCAAATTAAAAAAATTAAAGTAATTTTTAGGTTTAAAATTTTTTAAGAAATTACATCGTTGCCCTGTTTCGCGTATCGTAATTAAAAAAAAAATGCTAATCTCCTGTATATTATGTTACATTTAAATAGAACATTAAAGAACGATTTTAACAATATGTAACAATATGGATCTACGAGTGACCGTTTCAGACTTATTAACGATCACCTTCAGCATATAAGTTTTTAACCAAGGTTTTAAATTGAGTAATTTGATAAAATAAAATATTTACGCTCTAATGGTTATTACAGATAATACTTTATTTACTCTTGTCCATTATCTTAATGAATGGTTTATTAACTAGAATCAGTATAACATGATAACTTTGAATTTTTGTATTAGTTGCATGTGAAAAAACTTTAAACTTGTCTTTTGTTGTCATACATTAATTCAGATATTTCGGCCTAACATTGGTCTCATAGGAAACCATGTTAAAAATGTTTTTAAATTTATATTAAATGTTGTTTAAACCTACAGTTATTAATTATAATATAATATTAAATTCTCAAATGCATCAAAATCTTTAAATTAAGTAGCAAAAGAATAAACTTTGCAACTAAAGCAAGTTTCGCTCATGTTCTCCAGCAACATGCGTGTAATTTTTAAGTTTTTTATCGCTTTTTCTCTAGAACCATTCTGTTGAATTTTTTAAGTTATTTTTGCTTAAAATGCTTAAGATCTTGGAATTTATTTAATACACATTTAAAGTTCTCATAAAATGTAATTCAAGGTTCAGATCTTTTCGAAGGCCAGGGATTATTTTTATTAGGTACAATCAATTCTACAAAATTGTTGATTATAAACTTATTTATCTCCTCGCCACTGTGACTTGGAACACCATCCAATTGACAAATTACTATTATTCACTTCTCCATCAGCAAATTAGAGGCACCACACACAAATTCGCACCATGTATTGGACCCAATGGAAATGTTGCCTTCCCTCAGGAACCCTGATCTTACCCCCTCTGATTATTTTTTAGTGAACTTTAAAATTAAATCTAACATTTCATCTCATAAGGATGCCCAATTGAAATGTTATGGTTTACCAGTACGATGGAGGGTGGTAAATAATTAAGACAGGTTAGTCACCAGACACAATAAACTTACACAATAACGACCTTATGATGACTATTGCTAGCTCTAGTCGGGTAGGTTAGTTAAGTTATAAGTTTTAAATCAGAAGAAATAAAACTGGGAAAAAAATAGTTTATTGAATTTGACGACTAAAAATAGGTAAATACTATCATGTTAAAAACAAATTACACTTATTATTTTAACTAAATGTCAATGACAATATTTGTTATTTATCCCCAAGAAAAAAAAGTTCTAAAGGAAAAAAAATATTGTTAATTTAATTCCATTCCATCCGCCAGGAAACTTAGTAGCATCCCAAAAAGAAGTGACATGGGGTACGTAAATACAAAACCAAGTAGCTTATTCTTTATCGATAACCCAGAATAATAACAATTAAATTACAATATAATAGAGAAAAACGAACCACCACAACAGAAAGACAAAGAAATTTCCTCTTTTTTCTTGATAAGGTTCGCCCACAGGCTCAGAAACTTCTTGTTCGTTAATTGATTATATAAAACAAATCTCAATTAATTGCTATCTATATCTAGAACAACCTGAAATTTATTAGTTAGGTAAGTGAATAAAAGACAAAACTGAAATTAAAGTACCCCTCTCTTTACATTCTAAATTTTGATTATAGTTAAAACAAATAATTACAAGATCAAACGAACTAACCTTAAGTGATGTTCGATTTTAATTATATGAAGGCTTCGTCGAAATAAATAAAGTGATGTAGTACCCTTGTTTCCACCCCTTTTGACTACAAATTTTGAAGCAAATCTGAAAACAACGTTTTGTCCCTTGTAATAGTCCGCTCCGTACCCCACCGCATATCTACAACATCAGACACAATCTGCTGGAGTTTTTTGACCAACTAGCAGCTACTCAGAGTCAATACTGCGCCTGCTTAAGCTCTGCTGTGTTGAATGATGTCTGAATTCTTTGACCAGTAGCTAGGGCCAATAATACGGCAAGTATTTTAGTCAGAATTTCATTAGATATGTCATTATTGATTAATGGTCTTAAATACGTCAAATCTATATTGGGGTCCCAGGTATTTTCATACCTGGGTATTGGCGGTCTTGTACCAAAAACCCCTTTAAAAATATTTTTATTCGATAATCTGTGCCTCCGGACCAGCTATCTGACCTATAGCAGCTCTATGGGAGTTTAGTATAGCATAAGAAGTGTCTTACTTCAAGTGATCAGTCAAAAAATCCAAAACTTTTGGAACAGTTATCGAATGGGTCAAAGTTGAAATACATAAAATGTCCACCAGTGCTTAAGTCCAACGGTATATTGTTTTAGAGCTCGTGACATACATACACATATCTAGCGATTCTTGGGGTACCTCTCCTCGCAATAAAGCTTGCCGGATAACCTCCCGGCTGCCAGGAAAAGACTCCGATAAAGGATGGAGTATCCCGCTAAAAGAAAGTAAAGAACTTTTTGGTTTAAATATTAAGGGTTCTTCTAACAATAATGATTTAAAAATCGGATACCATGGCTGGGAGATCCAGAGAGGTATTACTACAATTCCTTCGGCCTTATCTTTAATAACCTTTTGCAAAACTCTCAAAGATATAGAAAATGGAGGAAATGTATAGGAATAAAATTCAGCCCAATTTAATGTAAACGCTTCAATCAAGTCAATAGTTGGATTTCTAAATATCTGTGTTATTTTTGCAAAAGCATAATCAGCTAGACACCATTCAGTTTCTTTTTTTGTCTTGATGCTTTATCAGCATAAATGTTATCCTTTGTATTTATGTACGAGGTAAAAATGTAGATGTCCCTATCTTGACACCAGCACCAGATTTTTGGTGCTATCTCATTAAGTTTTTGAAAGCGTACTCTTTCCATGCGATTAATAGTACATACTGCGATTGCATTGTCCACCCAGCATAGAATATTACAGTTGGAATATGTTTTTGCAAAAGATTTTAATCCAAAATACACGCTAAAAGCTCTAATATATTAATAGGATATCGTTTTTTCTTCCGACCAATAACCAAAGTTTGTAGTATTATTGTAATATGCCACCTACCCGGTTCTAGAATCATCCGTAAATATTTCGATGTTAAAATTATCAGAACGGATTGCATTAGAAAAATTATGCACTTTGTCAATCCACCAAGAAAAATCGGAAGATAGGGTTGCAGGTATAATCATTGTTGCCTCATAATCATTTTCCGATTTTTTTAAGGCTAAGTATTTCTCTGTTTCAAATACACTAATGTACCTATGAACTTTGAAAAATCTTGAACCTTGCATTGTTTTATTATTGTTAATTGTATAATTTGGGATAAGGTTACTTTTCCGATAGTTTATTAGAAAACCTAAATATTCTAATATGTTTAAAGTTTGACTTATTCTATCTATACACTTCTCTTTAGTTCTTTCCAGAACAAGAATGTCATCTAAATAAATAGCAGATGAGAAACCTTTTTCTTTAAGTGTTAAAAAAACCAAGATGCGCAGCTCAAACTAAAAGGCAAACAGTTATATTCATACAAAGAACCGTTAAAATTAAACCTTAATTATTTCCTATGAGATTTTTTATAGGAATGTGGTGATAACCATCTTTTATTGGCCATAAATATTAGAGATAAATTGACTCTCACTTGGATCAGCCTTAGCTTTAGCACCCCCTTTTAATAAAATTAAATTTCAATTTGGGCCAAGTTGTTGTTAATCCTAATTTTCTTAAGTGACCGTTTTAGTTCGGGGTAGCAACTCTTTGCCTCGGAACCCGATTAGGTGGTATGCTAAGACCTTTAATGTGGGATACAATTTTATTGTTGATGAATAAATTATGCCATCTGTGAGAAAAATGACCTAGCCTACCACCAGCACCACAAGCCTCTAATATCGCACTGAGTGACAAGTATCTACAAAATATCTATTACTTAGTCTTTAATACCTTAGATATTACCAGTCATATTGCAGTATACTCGGAGTGCTACGAAGCCGGCTGCGTTTCACCTTACAAAAATTTTGTATAGGATGCTATACAATCGCTACCAATATTTAAAGTAATATGCATTAACAGTTAAATTAAAAAAAGAGTAAAAATTTATGTGAATATTAAAGACTATTAAAGAAAATGATTAACTAGTCGAGACAGTAAAGTAAATTGGTTGATGTGAACCGCTTAGTTAGGTATGACCCTTCCGGAACAAATATTAATAAAAAATTACAACGCACTTTTCACTTCCGTAAAATTATGTTAAATTTCCAAGTTCCAATACTACTACTACATATGCTACTCTCATATTCCTGTCTTAACGAACGGTAGTGATCTATATTAAGGATATTAAATATTTGGGTTTCATGTGTTATGAAAGGGTTTTTTTTGACAAACAAAAATCTTTTTTGGCTTTTTCGCAACTGAATAAAAATATTTAACTTTAAATTAATTGAAGCAGATATTTAATATAATTACATACCTCAACATGTAGACTAGTCTGTCTACGGAATGTTTCGATACATAATATAAATAATATTATTTAAGCAAGCATAAGAAATTATATCATTTACCTTAAGTTTTTATAGACACATAGTAGTTGTACAAATACTTTCATCCTATCGGGACTCATCAGTATGCCGATCGTAAGAGAAAAACATTAAATAATAGAAAAGAATTGATTTCATTGATAGGATGAAAGTATTTGTACAACTACTATGTGTCTATAAAAACTTAAGGTAAATGATATAATTTCTTATGCTTGCTTAAATAATATTATTTATATTATGTATCGAAACATTCCGTAGACAGACTAGTCTACATGTTGAGGTATGTAATTATATTAAATATCTGCTTCAATTAATTTAAAGTTAAATATTTTTATTCAGTTGCGAAAAAGCCAAAAAAGATTTTGGTTTGTCAATCTAAACGCAACAAATAATCTGAACACATTTAAAGGGTTTTTTGCACGTCTTTCTCGTACATCAAGTCAATGGCTTTATACAAAAAAGTCCGTAAGTTCAATGCCATAAATTATTTTTTTAGAATAAATACATTTTTATGCTCCATGATATTTTTCGAATAGAATTTTCATAATACTATTAATTTTGACGTATTCGTATTTAATTCTACATTAGTAATTTGTAATACGTATACTTTTGCACTTATATGATCATAGTCAAGGTCTCTGTTGTTTGACAAATAGCACTTAAAATATCAAAATTTTCAATAAAATAGCATCGAGAAACAAACAAATGCTACTTATGAAATTTATTGAATGTTGTAAAAGTGCGCCACTGTCACATTCTAAACAACTGATAATATTATTTTAATTAATGCTGTGATAATCATGATCTTGTCATTGTCAATAGGTAAGTTGTGAATGGAAAAGCAAAGTTAGTGATAGAATTAAAATAAGTTAGTGAATCACCACAAAATGACCATTGTATATGAAAATTAAATTTATGTTTTTACTTTAACACCCCTTTGATATAATTTTCAAGTTACAAAAGTCTTGAATAAAAATGCGTTTTTGATGTTTTTTGCATACATTTTTTTTCAAAATATTTTTGGTATAATGCTCAAGGTAATTTAGTAAGTTACTCACATTTATTCTATTTATTTTTGGGCACATCTTTAACTAAAGTTAAAAATGATATACATTTTTTTAACTACATTAGAATAGTTTTATATTTATAAATAAAAAGAATGAAAGCAATTCGGAAATTATATCCAAGGATGTTGTTATCATATAATTTGAGGAAATATCATATATAATATTCTTAGCACAATCACCGCTGCCTTTTAGAATTAAAATTAGCTAACAAACTACGCTGATATTTTTGTAGTTATAAAAAACTTGAGGACATTTATACGCCGAGGTGGGGGAATTTCGTAATTAATAATGGTATAAAATAGGACGAAATACAGTGAATATAAGCTTTTAGAATAAACGAGGAGAAAAGTAGGATATTCGTCACTGTGAATGTTAATTCATATTTCCCCCACTTCTTTCCTAGAATGAATATTTATCATGTTGATGTATACATTATAGAATCGGGCACAATACTAGTAGTGAAATGTACCAAAACTATTTTGTTTAGAACACTTTTAAAGGAATTGACATAATATTATAAAGTGCGGCCAGATTTGATTTATCTGTCATATTCATATGTGTTTTAAAATTATATATTTAAATTTGGGATAAAAGTATCAAACTTATAAATAATTAACGATTCTTAGCAATATTATGTTGATTCCTTTTTAGTTAGATTTAGTCTAGATAATATAGGATATCAAGTAAATTATGCAAACAAAAAGAACTCCGCATAATCATATGATTACTCATGTTAAATAGTTAAATATCTGGTATGTGAAACAATGAGCTCTCTTACGTTCGCTCCTAATTTCATTGATATATCGTGTGACACAGGAGATAGGAAACAGGCCGCCGTTTTTTAGTTTCAAAAATATCAATTTGAAATTTAAGACAATACTATAACTCCATAAGAGGCAACATTTCTATTAAAACAATAAAAAGTTCCGGTTTTTTGCCGGAAGTGACCCCTACTTTTTATTTTATATAGGAACCTGTACATTTTATGGACTATCGTATTCAGCCTAAAATTAGCTTTTCAACGATATATCACAAGGCAACTTTTGTTGTCAAAATGACCGCTGGACAGCCATTTTTTGAAAACTCAACATTGCCAGTTTGTTCAAAAACACTATTTATAAAATAATTGTTTTAAAGAGTCCAAAATAAGTCCCTTATTTTTTAATTTTTTTATTTTAATTTTTTAAAACCTTCTATTTAAATAAAAATCGTTTTGGGTACTAAGAGAATTTGTTAATTTAACCTTTCATATTTTTTACAGCCATTTTTGCCATAAAATTACCTTTTTAAAGATGTTTCGCATGCTAATCTTTATTATCAAGATGGCGATATGCCAGCCATTTTTGACAAAACAGGATAGTTTTTATTTAAAATAAATTCCTATTTGTTAATTACTTATTGTAATTATGAAACAAAATTAAATGAGAAGGGGCATGTCATTGCCAAAATTAAACACGCTCAAATTTTAAAACATCTTAACTATATTCATCTTCTCAACTAACGTACTACATACAAAAGGCAAACGTTTTTACCGTAAAAATACACAATCAGCAAAATGTCATCGCCTTGACGCGACGATGCACAAAAATGGTTATTTAAATGCGCTGTTGTCATGCTTAACACAATTTAAGTAATATATTTTTACATAGATTGGTGCTATTGGAAATAAAAATATTATTAAAACAAAAGGAAAAGAAACAAATTTCAACGTTATTATTAAAATAATAAAACATGCCGCCCGCCTTGAAAGCTCTAGCTTTCAACCAAAATGATAATAACAGAGTAGGTACGTATCACTTTATTCTATCTGCAACGGACATATTTTTGAAAAAGGACGCTTTATCAGCCCACATTGAGTTTTTATAAGAGCCACTCGCGCTACATTGTCTTTCCCGTAAAACACTTCAACCACCTTTCCCATTTTCCACTTCATGGGAGGGGCATTGTCATCTTTCACTAACACTAATGCACTAACACTTAAACCATCATAGTTGTGTTTCCATTTGGTTCTCTGCTGGAGTTCGGCAACATACTCCTTGCTCCATCTGGTCCACAGATGCTTTTTAACTGCTGCAAGTGTTGATACAATGACAATCGATTAGTGGGCAAACTCTTTAAGTCTTCATTCATCCAGGAACTTAACTGACGCCCGATGATTAAATGTCCAGGCGTTAGTGGAGTGAGATCATCAGGATAGAGGTGAGAGAGGACGTGAATTCATTATTGCCTCTACCTCTGACAAAAGAGTATAAAAATGTTCAAATGTTAATGGCGTATTGCTAACTACTCGCTTTAAGTGGGCTTTCATACTTTTAATATCTGCCTCCCAGAGGCCACCAAAATGAGGTGATTGAGGTGGTATAAAATGCCACTCTATTTCTTCCTTACATATGCTTGAGGTTAGTTCATCTTTATTTTTTTTGATGAACTGACCTAAATCTGAATATGCCGATACGAAAATGCTGCCATTATCTGAAAAAATTACGGAGGGTTTACTCCGACGTGCAGAAAATCTACGTAACGACAATATAAAGGCTTCTTTACTGAGATCGGTTACTAGCTCTAAATGTACCGGTTTTGTTAGGAAACAGATAAAAAGGCAAATATATGATTTTGAAATTTTGGTACCACGACCAGCGTAACTCTTCAGCAAAAAAGGACCTGCATAATCAACACCCACAATATCAAACGGGTGATTAGGACTTAAGCGTTGTTCAGGTAAATTGCCCATAATAGGCTTCAGCATCTTGGGATTATACCTGAAACATTTCAAACATTTATGTACAATTTGTTTGGATAAGGACCGACCTGCCAATGGCCAATATACCTCTCGTATTGAAGCCAATAAATGTTGTGGTCCACAATGATATAATTTCAAGTGCTCATGTAGAAAAATTAATTTTGTGAGATGGTGACGTGCTGACAAAATTATAGGGTGTTTTTTTTCGAAATTGAATTTTGCATTTGTCAATCTTCCACCAACCCTCAAGAAACCAAAGTCATCAATAAATGGTTTTAAACTAAGAAGTTTTGAAGAACCTTTTACCCTATTAGCCCTTATTTCTTCAAATTCTTTTGAAAAACAATTATTTTGTACATGCTTGAGCAATATTTTAAATGATTGATCAATTTCGCTTTTCATTAAGGGACCATACTTATGCTCACTTGGAATTTTAGTACAATTATGTGCAAACCTGCGCATTAGAGTGGTTACTCTTTTTAGTTTCACCAAATCAGAAAATCTTTCTACAACATAATTACTATTTTCCATTGAAACTGAACTATTTGTACAATAAGTTTTAACTTTACGCAAATCAGGTAAATCATCTTTTTGGCCAGGAAATTTTGGCCATTCGTTTTCGGGCAAAAATAAAAACTGTGGCCCATGCCACCACATGTCTACATTTTTTATTTCAGAACATTTTACACCACGAGATAAATAGTCAGCTGGGTTAAATTGACTTGGAACGTGTCTCCATATGTCACGCTCAGTAGCCTCCTGAATTTCGGAAACTCTGTTACTAACAAATGTTTTTAATTTGTTTGGAGCAGTTTTTACCCAACCTAAAACAATTGTTGAATCTCTATATTCAACCTCAGCGCACAAGAAATCTTTTTTGCAAGTCTTGAAGCTACTACAGCTCCACAAAGTTCTAATCGTGGCAAAGTCACCGTTTGTAGAGGCGCAACCTTTGCCTTGGATGCTAAAAGACATATGTTTATTTCACCATTCTCGCTTATAGATCTGAGATAAACACATGCGCCATATGCCTTTTCAGAACTATCAGAAAAACAATGCATTTCAACAGACTTTGCATTTTCACAAACAACACGACGTTCTATTCTCAGATCATTTAAAAAATTCAACTCCGATGTAAAAGCGCTCCAAACCACAGAAATATTGTGAGGAACTGGATCATCCCATGAGAGCTTTTCTAACCAGAGACTTTGGAGAAGAATTTTGACAACAATTACACATGGACAAATAAGTCCTAAGGGATCAAAAATTTTAGAACTTTCGGATAATATTGAACGCTTTGTAATTATCTTAGAATGAATTATGTCATTCACCTTAAACATTAATTTGTCATTAGTAGGGCTCCAGATTAAACCAAGTGTTTTTTTTGCATCATTCTCTCCGAATTCAACAATTTTTGACAAAGGATCATTATTAGGAATGCCGTCAAAAATCGTAGGATCATTAGAATAAAATTTGCGCAAAACAAAACAACCTTTTTTGAGGGTCTCATAAACTAGCTCACTAATGCGTTTCGCATTTTCAAAATTATCGGTTCCCGTCAACAAGTCATCCACATAAAAATCCATTTTAATAATCTCGGCAATATCTGGATTAATAGTTTCAATATCAATAGCCAGCTGAAATAAACAGCGAATCGCGAGAAAAGATGCCGATGTAGTGCCATACGTCACTGTATTTAATTCATAACAATCTAAAGGGTCTTCGGGATTAAAACGCCATAAAATTCGTTGTAGCGGCCTATCATCTAAGGAAACCCACACGGACCTATACATTTTTGTACAATCGGCAGAAATGACAATTTTATGCTGTCTAAATCGAACTAAAATTGAAAATAAAACTTGCTGTATTGTAGGTCCAGCCATTTGAATATTATTTAAGGAAAAACCTGTGCTACTTGGCAATGACGCGTCAAAGACCACACGAAGATTAGTAGTGATAGCATCTTCTCGGTACACACCATGATGACACATGAAATAATCGCCTGAAGAGGTGGCATTGAAATCTGAAACCTTTGTCATATGTCCTAAATCAATATATTCCTTTATAAAGTCATGGTATAATTTTTTATAATTATGATTAGAACAAAATTTACGTTCAAGGTTCAAAAATCGTTTTTTGGCTTGTTCAAAAGAACTACCTAACTTTGAAATTTCCATTTTTAAAGGTAATTTAACCATAAATGAACCATCCTTATTTCGTTTTCGTTTCACAAGCAAGTTCTTCGTCCGATAATTGTTTATCAGTAAAACTAACATTCTCTAATTCCCAAAATAATTTTAGGTTATCGTGAATTTGCTGATCAATGGTTTTAACGAAACAACAATTTAAAACCGCTTGTGCGTTGTTTAACTTACTAACAGGACCAGTTACAATCCATCCAAGTCTTGTGTTTTGTAAAATCGGCAGTTTGGAACCTAAACATATTTTCACCTTGCATAATAAATCCCATAATAAATCCGAGCCGATTAACATATCGACTTCCGGAGGTTGAAAAAATGTAGGATCAGCTAACTTGCAGTTACTAGGAATTTTTAAATGACTTATTTTTATAGGTGATGCCGGCAAAGGACCCGTTAAGTTTGGGATAATAAAACAAGAAACGTTTAGTGAGAAATTATTTAACTTTGAAAATATTTGCGTATTACATTTATAATTTATCATTGAAATAGAATTGTTTATTCCATTCAGAGAAACATTTATTTTTTCTTTAAATAATTGAAGTTTGTCGCAGGCACTTTCAGTAATAAAACTGAGAGCCACTGTCTAGGATTACACGAATGGTGTGTTTATTATTGAAACGGTCCAAAATATAAACATGAGCTGTCGATAATAAAACATCTGTTATTTCACAGTTGGCAGAATTATTAATTACTTTATTTGCATTGACCAATGAAGAAGACGAACTTCCGATATCAATATTAGATTGTTGATTTTTATCGCAAAGTTCTTGTGAATTGACATTGTCAGAATGCAATAAAATATTATGCTTCTTGTGACATTTTCTACAGGGTGGTTTTCGACAACTTCTATTAAAATGGCCTGGTTTCAAACAGTTCAAACACATTTTTAAAGCAATAATCTCCTGACCTCGTTTTTCCACAGGAATTTTCAAAAAGGAAGGACATGACTGAATATAATGCTCACTTTTACAAAATACACACTTTGGCAATTTAACATCAGTTAAGGTTAAACTTCCCAAATTTTCATCCACAACAACCAAACCTCTAAAATTACTACCATGTTGTTTTTCGGTACGACTTCGCTCCAAATTTTCTAAAAGCTACGCCTTAGAACTCAGGAATAATTTAAATTCTTCTAAAGGATTTTTTTTGCTTTCGATTTATATGATTCCCATTCCCTAGCAGTGGCCCTATCCAATTTTGTGCTTAATAGATAGGCAATGGGTACATCCCAGGATGCTGTGGGCAAACCTACTTGACTTCATAATTGCGCGTATTCCTTTAGCGGACTCTTTGCTTAAGGCTTCTATATTATAAATATTTTTAATATGATTATGGATTAGCATTTTATCATTATTATAGCGTTTTCCCAACAACTCCCAAGCAATATTATAGTTGATAGCGGAAAACTCTATACTTGACAATAACTGAACAGGTTCATTACGTATAGAAGCTCTTAAATAATGAAAGCGTTGAATATCTGATAATGATTCATTTTTATGAATTAGAGATTCAAAAATGTCCCTAAATTCAAGCCAATTTTGCACAGATCCGTCAAATATAGGCAAATTTATATCAGGAAGCTTTACCGATTGTATCGGGTTAATAACGGATTTTTGAGTGCCTTTACTACTATTACTACTTGAATCATCATCATTTTTGTTATCATACAAATACTTTTTTGCCAAAGAAATTACTGAATAATATCTATTTTCAAATTCACCTCTATCTGAATATTCCTTGTCTAACTCGGTTAAGTCGCATAATGAATCAATTTTATCTTGAATTTCGACAAATTTTTGCAACAAATTAACCTCAATATTATTGAGACGAGTTTCTAATTCTAAAATTAATATTATAACAAACTTGACCTCTGCAAAGCCGTTGCTGACCAAACAAAACTGGAACTTTGGGCACTTGTATTTTCAAACACCCACAACTTAATACTTTCGGCCGCCTTGGCTACTACAGGTAAAATTATGACTTTTTTAAAAAAAATCCGGAACAGCCGGTTCGAAGGACCATGTTAATTACTTATTGTAATTATGAAATAAAATTAAATGAGAAGGGGCATGTCAATGCCAAAATTAAACACGCTCAAATTTTAAAACATCTTAACTATATTCATCTTCTCAACTAACTTACTACATACAAAAGGCAAACGTTTTTACCGTAAAAATACACAATCAGCAAAATGTCATCGCCTTGACGCGACGATGCACAAAAATGGTTATTTAAATGCGCTGTTGTCATGCTTAACACAATTTAAGTAATATATTTTTACATCGATTGGTGCTATTGGAAATAAAAATATTATTAAAACAAAAGGAAAAGAAACAAATTTCAACGTTATTATTAAAATAATAAAACACATATGATACATCTTTAAAAAGGTAATTTTATGGGAAAAATTACTGTGAAAAAAAAATAAAATGTGCCATTAAAAATATTGGGGTAAATTGGCTTTTCTGGTAAAACAAGAAGTGGAAAACATAAAATAATTATATTATTACCTTAAAAATTAATTAACTAAAAATAAAAAACTTATCAATAAAATGTTTCAATCAAAATCTGAACTTTTATCCGATAGCTCCACTACTGAAGCATGTATGTACCAAAATTCTACTAAATGTATTGAGTAGTTTTTAGCACATTCGTGACGTTTGTATGTAAATATATATATATATATATATATATATATATATATATATATTACATCTTTAAATAATAAAATATTTTAGGTAATTTTTTTTTGTATTAAAATATTATTAACAATATATCAAAAATAAATAAATATTGTTATTATTTCTAAAAACTATGTATTAAAACAAGTCATTGAAAAAATGATTAATCTACTCAGAGACGCTATATCTCAAAAGCCGGTATAGTATTCAATTTGATGCAAATAACAAAAAAATCTTAGAAATAGATTTAAATTTTTTCTTGGCGTCGTGACGCCTATACTAAAGTCGGCGTAAACTTTATTTTAATTATTGAAAATTAAAATTTAATGAGTTAAAAAAAATGGCTTTTGATATCCCCGTTAATATGCGAGAAATCGACGTTTGGAATTTAAGTATATCTCAGTAGCCAGTAATCAAGTTGATGCTTATAACAAACATGTCTTAGGAGTAGAGGTATTTTTGAAATCTGAAAGTTTTAAAGTTCTTGCAATTATTTTGTTTTTTTTTGTTGCATCGGTGTCGTGACGCCTATAGTGGTCACTACGTTTTTTTTTTCGTAAATAATTACATTTTACCCCACCAAATTAACACGTTTGACCAAATTTTAATATTCTCCTCGATTCCCAAGAAAACGGCATTTGGAGTTTTAAGTGAAACACCCTGTGTATTAATGCTTGTGTTGAAAAAAAATCTGTTAAACATATGTTTAATAAAAAGCATCTGATCCCCTGTGATGGTATTGCAATGCCTAAGCAACGGTGGAAAAGTCAAATTACCAGAGCATAAGTTGTTTTATTTCATATTTGGGTTTTAATCTAGACAATCATTAACCCTAAACATATCTTTAGACTAACACTCGTTATTATTCCCATACAAAACTAAAATATTTGCCAAATTTTGATTTTAATTTCTGAGATTTAAGGTTTATTTTTCAAACTTTTACATTCTATAAAAAATCAATTAACATAATAAAAAGATAAATATTCATTTTACACAGTACATTGTGATATAACAAAAAATCATTTCCAATAAAAATATCAAAACTAACATACAAAATAAGTTACATTAAAGTAAAATTGAAAAGTACGTCAGAAAGATATGTTGAACGTGTGGAAATATTGATGGAATAGAGAGTATAAACCACATAACAAAAAATATTAAATTAGTTTTTTTGGTAATACAAAATATATTTTGTGATAAAAATTATTCTTTTTCCAATTAGTGGATCTATGACATCATTTAAATAAGACAAAGATAAGTATCATTTGGATTGTGCAGAGTTCTTTACTAAGATATTTACAAAAAAGTTGTTTTGTATACTTTTCAATGTTTTGTTAGGGACTTTCCTAACTTAAGATTGGATACATTTTGCTGAGGCCTTATCGTTTATTCTATTAACGATCCAGGTACATTAAATATCACAAAACCTTATAAACTAAATTGTATTATCTTACAATAATAATTTATATATAGAATTAAGCATATTTTGACTCTAGAACGCACTTTGGAATTGCCTAAGAACTTCAAATGCCATTTTTATATATATATATATATATATATATATATATATATATATATATATATATATTTACTCCACATGAAAAAAAATTCTGCTACATTTGATAACATAAGCTTGAATTTTCCAAAGCTCATTTACACAAACACATGACTTGCTCACACAAACTAAATATTGATTGGATTAGGTCTTTTTAAAACTCTCATTACTTTTTCCATAATACAGGGTGCTCAGTTAAAGGCGTTCACTATAAATATCTCAAAAGTCCTTATTGTTAGCGTCTTGAAAAAAAATATTTTAACAAAAATGGTCAAGAGCAATTGAAAATATTTTTAAGTTTCTAAATTGACTACAAAGGGGTGCAGTTGCTAAACAATAAGTTTTAAAAATTGAATTGATAGGTATTTTTCAGACGAAGTATCGAGGATATCGGAGGTAAATTAGAATCTCCAAGGGCACCCCAAGATGCTTGCTATTGAAGTGGGTGGATGGGTACAAAAAAACCAACTGACAAAAAAATTCATTATTTTTTGTATTAGAGTAATTTCGGTATAGACGCCGGTTCTGCTTGTTGCGAATTGTTTATCGGAAGTTACCAACTTGCCAACTCGACCACTATTTAGCCAACTGCTTAATATATTGGGGAATTCCCCCTTTTAGTGAAAATCTCGATTCTGCTGCTGATCTAAACTTTTGATCATTCCTTATAAATAAAAGTCCAAACAAGTTAAATTCAGAAATCTAGCCGACCAAGGAAAGGCAATCCAAGGATGCTGATTGAGATATTTCATGACATCATTATTCAAATGGGCTGGACAACCATCACGCTGATCCCACATGTTCATTCTAGTAGCGATCTTCACGTCTTTTAGCAATTAATAAATTGCCATAAACAGTACATCAAAGGCAGAAATTGAAACTGCTTTTTCCTTGACTCTCTGAGGACCAAATGCATCCTAAATGACTGAAAACATTTTGAAGATTACAATTTTTAGTTTTCTTTGTTATCTAGTTACCTACGAACTAATGTTTTTGTTGTTGACTTGTGCGTTTTCGCGTTACATTTACTGTTTTGCTTTGACTCGTTGGCCTCTAAACACGCTCCAAACTTCGGTCCTGACAAAGTTTGGATCTGCTGTAAGCCTAGATAAAGTGTAGAGGGAGGAAAGCCAAAAGTAACAAGATTTCATTAGTGTTCATTTTAAATAATTTAATAAAGCTATAAATAACAATCTGTCCAGTTTCAAAAATAATATTATTGTTATAATCCGTTCGACCAAACCTAATAGTTGTTTAATACCGCTTTTAAGAGGATATCGGAGTAAATCTAAAACTGCATCAACCGCCGTATCTTGTACTTGGCCGATCTTTTGGCCTGTTTACTAGAGTAATAAGACAGAGGTCCACATCGATCTGACGCACCGCAGATATCATGTAATTGTGT
Source organism: Kuschelorhynchus macadamiae (assembly GCA_030620095.1). NCBI lineage: Eukaryota > Metazoa > Arthropoda > Insecta > Coleoptera > Curculionidae > Kuschelorhynchus > Kuschelorhynchus macadamiae. The sequence continues at coordinate 173,801 of JAUTXW010001267.1, read as the reverse complement.
GCAGCAGAATCGATTTTCAAGGGCTTTTCAGTTAGTTAAATTGTGGTTGAGTGGCAAGTTGGCGAATTACGAGAGACAGTTACCAACAAACAGGGCATCTATAGCGAAATTACTATAATTCGTCCGAAAAATACCTCTTAATTCACGTATTTGGCCATAGCTTAAAAATTAATAAAGATATCGATGTGCGATTTTCGTTAAATCTTTGAGATCAATCTTCGCAACTTGCCAGATTGATCTCCTCCTGGGGCTTAGTCAGAGCTGGAGCGACCCTTCCAGATGATTTACACCTCATTCCAGTTTGGAGATGTTTTCGATCGGATGTCGAGCTCTAAGCTTCCGGTACACCCCATATATTTCAAATATCTTTATAAATTGTTCCTTCTTTAAAAACTTTCTAATGCATCTTGGCCTCCACTAGATGCCCTTTGAGAGTACTACTGGTTTCACGAGATGACCTTTTCTTTCAAGCTAACTCCTTACCCCTCCCGCCACATAGCGGCCATTTCGCTAATATTTTCTAGAACTGGGTGGACGAACGGGATAGAATAGTTTTTCACAAATTGATTAGATGGCGCTGTTTGTAACGATTAGATGTTTTCTCAATTTTCTTAAAATTTTTAAATAGAAGGTTTAGTCTTCCGAATCGCCTCGTCGAAGGCAGACCTCTGTGTTTTTAATATAAGTGGTTCCACGTATTCGGTTTAGTTGCTTTATTTCGCGAGGATGCGGGAGACTCAACCTCTCAGTGTAGAAACTAACGACCCAGCTAGAAAGGGAGCAGATGCTGTGAACGTGTAACCTTAAAATTGTAATCTCGAGGACACAGAGGAAAAAAGGACATACGATGTTATATGGACTAATGCAACATGCTACAAAAAGCATTAAATATATAAATAAAACACTTAAAATACCTTTGCGGCGTGTTCTTGCAGTTATCAGTGTTTGTGTTAGTTTTTCATTAAAACAGAGAAAAATAAAACAAATTTTCAAATCCAGGAGAAATAGAGTACTTCCTAAGTTTTCAGAAGAACGCAAAAAACTTATTCCAAATCCAGGACCGGTATATAATTTTCGCCTACTCTGAACAATTTTATTGTTAGTGAAGGTAAAGTAGGAGGAATTGGTTAAATCCGAAAAAAACTTCAGTTAAGCCTTCTATGGTTTGTAAAAGTAATTATTTTTAATGTGTTGTTTTTTTTTAGTTTTGCGTGAAACATACAATTGGTCTAGTTTGGAGCTTATGAGATTATATTAACCTGAACTATTTTCGGTTAGACTAGATTATATTAAATAATGATTATTTGACTACCTTAGTATTATTTTAATTTAATAATTGGTCGATTGGCTCTTTTACGTTTTAAATTTTAATTTTAAAATTTAAAAGTTTCAGTTCAGCTTTTCATTTTAATATGTTTTGCAATTTTGTCATTTAAGCTACAATTTTGTAGTCAATCTTATTCGTGTATATGAGCTGCGAGGGGAGATTTTTATAAGCGCGTAATGAATAAGAAAGTTTTGCAAATTTAGTAATTTGTTTTTGTTTACTTTATTGTTAAACAACTTTGGACAGAAACATCAAATTTCATCTTGAGCACTACTCTTACAGAAACTAAAAGAAAAGAACAAGATGTCAAGACTTGAATTTCGCGCTGTTATAAAATCAAGCAGAGAAAAAGTGTAGACACGATTCTTAATACAATGCAAGACCCTTGCCCTGGTAAAATCGTGATTTGAGTGGGCACGCTTCTTTAAACATGGTAGAGAGTCTTTAGATGATGGTTGGACGACCGCATGGCGTTACGACCCATAAAAAGCGCTGAAAGTAGAACTTGCTGTTATGGAAAATAGTCGCCTTAAATTAAAAGAAATCGAAAAATGTTCCACATATCAAAAACTACAACATTTAAAATTCTTCATGATTGTCTAAGGATGTCTAAGGCAATAGTAAGATGGCTAACCCGAAACCTCATACTGCATCAAAAATGATACTGTGTTGTTTTTTGTAAGCAGTTTTTAGAACTCTGTGATGTAATTAACAGAATAGTACTTGGATATGAAACATTGACACATTTTGATGATCTGGAATCGAAATAATAGTCGAAACAATTGCATAAGGGTAGTCCACCCCCAAAAAGATTTGAAGTCCAATCTGCTAAAAAATAATGGGAACAATTTTTTGGGATTCTAAAATACTGCTTATAGATTATAAAAAAAAAGGAAATATGATATATGCATATATATGCATATTTTGAAGAAATCAATCACCCATCTTATAGTACTGACTTGGCTCCATCTGGTTACTAGTTGTTTCCAAATTAAAAAAAAAAGACCTCCGTGGAATGGAAGTTCACAAGTCACTGCAAGTTGCAGTAAATGAGCATTTTGCAGGCAAACAAAAATATGTTTTGAAGCTTTTGAGAAATAAATTAGACGTTAAAAGTGTATTAATGTTAAAGATTATACTGAAAATAAAAAATATAATATTAAAATTTGAATACTTTGACCTTCATATTTTTATTTTCGAACTCTTTGATTGTCAGACATTCTATTCGAACTCTTTGAGATTTTCCCCCAGATATTAAAAAACAAACTTCATTTTCGAAATTGTGGCGTTTGCAATTTTGGTCAAGCTAAATGAATTTCAAGCTTTTTAATCCTCATATTTGCAAAGCTTTTTATTGCAAAGAATTTTTGTGTTATTAAATTGTAATGTTTTGGAATAATTTTATTCTTACTTTTAATTGAGGACTTATTTAGGTAATTTTCTTTAGGTAATAATTTCCCAACTTAATATAACCTTCTGGTTCATTCAACAATCTACCTAACTTATTTTTATTATTTCATTGTCTCACCCCTAGAAGCAGGTTCAGGATTGATATTTGTTGTAATGCTCATTCTATTGAAAATAGCATTTAATGATGTAAAAATTGAATCATTTACCTATTTTAGATATTAAGCGTTTCTTCATTCATGTGTCATGTTTTTGTGGTCCATAGTACTTTAAATTATTTTAGTTTACTTTTTCATTTGACATTTTTTAATATATGCAGGAAATCTGATATCAGTTGAATTTTATTATTTTTGTGTTTTTATGAATATTGTGCATATTTTGTTGTATGTTATAAAATAGATACATAAGTAAATTTTTCTCAGATTAATCTTGTTTTATTTCAATATGTTATCATAAATAGGTTTAACCATAATTATTAATACGAATACGTAACAAAACGTCAAAGAAAACTGTTAATTTATGCTTGGAAAAATGTTTTGTGGCCCAAAAGTATGTTCAAAAGGGCTTATTCTCGTTAACGGCTTTGTGACATAATTTTCTTCAAATGCGCAACGTTTACCACCAGATTCATAGGTTCTTAAGGAAGAAACATTTTTTCATCGTTGTATATGCCTTTTTATTTTAAACCTGTTATTGTCAAGTCAGACGTAAACCTATTTAGTGAATACTGCATCAATCTTCATAATATGCTCAAAGGCAGAATAACCGATCCACCCAAATTTTCGATGAATTTCAATCGTGGATAACTATTTTATTTGATGTCGAATTTAAATGAAATTTGAAATATTTATGAATATTTTAGATAAACTAATGGAAAATCGCTCACATGTTAAAAATTTGCTAAAAAAATGGATTTACGTTTATAAAATACTGGTTTAAACAAAAAGATGTTTTTTCCATACATTTAAGAGACTTTTGAGTGGCGTAACACTATTTTTTTTCTAAATTAAGTTTTAATTTTCAAGTCACATCTTTTCTTAATATTTTTGTTTTTGGTTCGCCTCAATATTATTTATCTGGAACATATGGATTAAAAAACATTGCAATTTTTGCCAATTTTTCTCTACGAAGAAGAAGGTTGCTATGAAGAGGATAGTGACAATTTCGTAGAATCACCCCATACCTCGACATGTCATTTACCACTTTCAAAAGCTGTTTTTTTGTAATGAATGTATGTTATTTCTTAAGGTACTTCTTACTTTTCAAAATGGATATGTCTCGGACTGATGCTGCCAGAGCAATTGGTTTAATTAATCCAGGATGGACAGTCACAATATTACGTGGCAAGAAGTAAAGTACAGAGGGCTGTAAATCGGTGGGGGCATGGCGAGTACTTCAGAAGGACTTAATGTGATAGGTAGAGATATACGAATGAACGAGATGATCGTTTTATTGCATTAATGTTTTACGTGACCAAAGAGTAACTTCTGTGGAGGTAAAAACAGATTGGAGTAGTACGTAGTGCAGGTCCAAGTAAGTGAGCACGATAAGAAGGAGGTTTTCTGACAATGGATTACACGCAAGAAAACTTGCAACCGCTCTCGAGTTGCTGTGAAATCATGGGATTGAACGACTTAGATTTGCCAGGGATCATCAAAATTGGGGCACTCATGAATGGGAAAAAATGCTATTCACCGACGAATCTAGATTTTGTTTAAAATCGTTGCATGGTCGTGAAAGAATCTATAGGAGAACAGAAGAACGTTTTGAGCGAAACCATTTTTTGTCTAGGGTAAGCTAAGGCTCCGTTATGTTGTAGGGTTGCATGCAGCTTGACACAAGAGCGGTCTTGGTAATTGACGATGGGTGGGCAATGACAGCAGATAGATATATTCATGATATTCTAGAACTAAATGTTAGATTTGTGGGATACGATTTCATGCTAAGGCCTGATAACGCTCGACCGCATATTGCGAGAGTCGTTCACCAATATTTAGATCTGGAAATCCCAAAAAATTATAGAAGCTTAGTGAAGTTTCCATTGAACAATGGCAGCAAATTGATCAAGATCATATATGGAACTTTATTGAAGGGATACCAAGGCGTATAGAGGCTGTCAGTCAGACACGCAAAGGAAACACCCATTACTGAGTTATTTGTTACTGTTACTGTTATTATTTATTTTTATTGTTTGTTTTTATTTAATTCGCTTTTTGTGCTTTGAATTTAAAGTTTTAATAGAGGATTGATTAAATTTTGTTAAACGTATTTGTTTCTTTTTAAAAATCGTATTTGTGACTGAAACTGCCTATGTCACCTTCATAGCAACCTTTGTTCCTCGTTCATAAAAATTGATAAATATTGCAATGTTCCAGAAAAATAAAGATATGGAGGCGAACCAAAAAAAAAGTGTTAAGAATAGATGTGACTTGAAAATTAAAACTTAATTTAGAAAATTTACTGTTACGCCCCTCTAGAGAGTCTCTTAAACTTATGGTAAAAAACATCTTTTTGTTTAATCCTGTATATTATTAACTTACGTCTATTTTTTAGTACATTTTTAACATGTGAGCGATTATCCATTAGTTTATCTACAATATTCTTCAAAATTCTTTTAAATCGAAAATTTGCCTGGATTGATTATTTTGCCTGTGAGTGTAGTTTCATCAGGCAATGATAAAGCAAACTAATGGACCATACTATGCAAAGTGGATAAATAATAACAGTAATATATCTTAATAAACTATTTTTTCTATTAGTCTATCCTAGTAAGTAAAATAATTTTTAAAGACAAGATTTTATTAAAATATTTTAAAATTGAAAATATTATATTACCGCATCATTTGGTATGATACAGGCATAAATAAGTGATTATAAAAATAGAAGCTTGTTGTCTAAATTAGCGGCGTAGCTACACACCCGCGGTGCGGGGAGGCCACGAGATCAGGTGGCCCAGCGATAATTCCAAATGAGGGAGTTGAGAGTTTTCGGGCTATATGTTGGAGGCTACATTTATTGACACTGGTCTAAATATAGTATTTCACAAAATACTCCATAAAAATATCTTACTACCTTAGTTTAGTTACTTTTTGATTTAATTTGAATGTTGAAATTGTATTCATATATATATATATATATATATATATATATATATATATATATATATATATATATATATATATATATAAATAAATATATATATATATATATATATATATATATATATATATATATATATATATATATATATATATATATATATATATATATATATATATATATATATATATATATATATATATATTAGTACATTTCTTAAGACTGGTTGAATTATATATGATAGTATGGGTCTGGGATGTTACTTCTCTGATTTATTGGCATTGATCGTTACCTACATATATGTGATCTTGCCAAGGTACTTAGACATTTTTTTAAAATCGGTTTGTGCTTTTTTAAACAGACTAAATAATGCAGTGTTGCCAAGTTTGAAAACCCCATGTTTATTATTTGTGAGAAAGCGAAACCAAGTCTCGTTCTCAAGTTACGGTTCGATGTCGTGCAAAATGTAATAAAGAAATGCAGGAAAATGTGTAAAAATCAGTTAAGTGAGTTAAGTGATGAAGAGACAACTCCCCAATGTTCCCCAGTCAGTAAAAAGACAAAAATGCTGTAAATATAATCCCGGCGGATTTTAGGAGACCAATCTAGTGAAAGCAGTATTTTAATCTCCTTGCCCTCCTTTGTTGTAAGAACATGTCAAGATAAGAAGCATTAACTAGACAAGCAACTAGCAAGAGCGATGTTTGCCACAAATTGCAGTTTCAGGTCAATTGAACATACAGAGGTTCTTAAGGCTATTGAAATGTTAAGACCAGGCTACAAACCACCTTCAGTGGTCATCAACCCTGTTAAACAAAATATTTGAAGAAAAATCAAAGTCTTTTAAGAAATTATCTGGTCAGTCCCTTTGTATGTCTGGGTTGATGATTGGTCCAATATTCACAAGGAGCCTATAATATGTGCAGCTTTCACAACGGAAGGTGGAAGTAGTGTTCTTCCAGAAAGCGTGTCATCCCCACACGGCTGAATACCTGGCAGATATTGTCATTGGTTTAATAAAAAAGTATAAAGATGAATATAATGCTACATTTACAAGTTTTGTTATAGACAACGCAGCAAATATGAACAGTGCGCGAAAAGAAAAAGCACTAGATTACTTCATTTTCACATTCGGGTGTTCTTCTTATTTATTGATTTTGTTTGCAAAGGATTTAGAAGAAAGATTTGTGACAAATCGTGTAGTGCAAATTGTAAAATACTTCGAAATGCTTGGTACAAACAAAAAGGAGGAAAGAAGATAATATTACCACAAAATGTTCGATGCAATACAGGTTCTAACTGCTTGGAAATTTATGAAGAAGACAAAGATGACACTGATTTAGTGATTTTTCAAAAGTAATCGAATATTCATATCGAACGAAAAGCTGAAGGTTTTTTAAAACAATTTCTGTGGCACTGGATATTCCAAATTAGCATACTTATTTTTATATTTATTATTATGCAGTGTTACATTAGGCATTTAGCTTTTTTGAACTTTTGTGATGTTTTAGTTGGCTTTTAATGTCATACATATAAGAGTTTATTACAAATATGTTGTATTTTATTGAAAGCATTGTTAATGTTATTTTCGTAAATAGATATTTAATAAATAAAAGGGCAGTTTAAAAAAATGATGATTTTTTTATTATAAATCGCTTGATTACAATCATGATTTTATTCAGATGATTTAAATCATCTCAACCGTGATTTAATTACACAAACATGGAAGCCAACAATAAAGAAATAAAATTTTTGAAATTTTATTACGAAAAAACTGTTGTCTACGGTAAGGATCAAACTCGAACCTTTCTTTCCAAGTTAATTTACGTTATCAAACCCATAGACCACCACTTGGCTACCGTCCTACTGAAATAATTATGAGAGATACAGCTCTTTCTTTAGTATCTAATTTAAAATGTTAAAAATCAAGTTTGTTATTGTTTATTGTTAAACATTGTTATTGTTAACAATTTTTTTTAGAGTTTTCAAGTAAGATAATTGTTAAAGGAAGACTAAAATTATTTCGCTTCGTGGAGACTTTATCACAGTTTTACTATATGAGATTATGACATTACGAAGTTTTTAATTGTTATAATAATCTATTAGTTATTAATAATTGAAGCTAACAAAAAAAGTTAATTCAATTTCATAGTCTCACATAGTATAGTTGTGATAAAGTCTATGAAGCGAAATAATTTTAGTCGCTTTTGTTTAACAATTGTCCAACCTGTAATATAAACAAAAACTCAAAAATTATGTTAATTACCAATAGGCCCATTTTACGAAAAATCTGTGAAAACAAAATTTCAGGGGGATATTGTTACTTCAAGTTTTTAAAATTATTAAATTACTATTTTATAGTATAATTTTTTTTTACTGGTTACTGCCGGTTTTTGGGACAACGTAACGGCTTGGCGCTCGCTATGGGAAGCTCTATTTTCAATATTAAATTAAAATTGATTATAACAGAGGTTTCGGAAGTCGGAACCTTTTTTACTGGAAATTTCTTCCTCTAAGGATTTTTTTCAAATTCCTAAATGTGTCCGCGCTATTTGCAAAAAAACTAAACTCAGTTTTTTTTAATCTTAATTTGTTAATAGGTTTTGAAATTGTTTATGTGTGGCCATTATACTTTTGCACATTTTTCTAAACGTCGTCACTCCGAATCCAACGAGCTTCACTCACTCATATTTTTACTAGCAGTAGCAAGAATTAATACCATTTTAAGTTTGTGAACTAGATTATAAGGTATATAAATATCTAGTAGGTAAATTCGTTCTCTCAGACTCGCAGGGTCTTTATTTATTTTGTTCCATAGAAAGGAGTCACACTGGATCGTCTTCAGACGTGATCGATCACTTACAACTAAGTGCTGTCTACTAATAATGCTTTTTTTAAGGTTGTCATGTATAAGTGTGTTTAATTGAGTTTCGTTGCAAAGTTTGACATTTGAGTTAAAGGACAATATACCTCTACTTATTACTGTACGTATAAAATATTAAAGACAAATGTTAAATAGAACTAGCCGTTACTTGATGGAAATCCATTTTAACCACTTTTAAACACTTGTTTAAAATTTTCACGTAATTTATTTTACAAAAAATAAAACCCAACATGACAATTGCTTCGCCAAAACTGTGGCTTCATCAGATCTTAGATCTTAAATAAAAGTGTAACACAAACTGTATTTATTAAATATCTGAACCCGTTTTGCGGATATTATACAGGTAAAATATTCTGGATTTTTCGATATAGCCTAATATAAATTTAACAATGGGAACCTATTTAGGTCCAATTGATTGTTTAATAATATGTTATTTTTATGTTTGTTTATTTCCATACTGTCTAGTAAATTAATTTTTTCAAAATTCTCATCGAAAGTATGGTTTTCCTGAATTAAATATTTAGAGTAATTGGAATTATCTTTATGCTCTCTGTAACTAAATGTATGCTCATTAATTCTTTTTTTAAACGTTCTGCCTGTTTGTCCAATATAAAATTTTTGAACAGGTTCCACAATTTAACTTGTAAACACCGAATTTATTATGTGAAAGTAAAAATACAGATATAACACCTAGTCAAAATTGGATGAAAATTTAACTTTTAAAATTACACTTGAAAAAAAATGAATAAAAGTACATACACATCTATGGATAAAAAGCTTTAATTAAAAAGAAAGGTATCCACACTGGTAAAGTGACTAGGTTTGCTAAAAATCTTCGGTACGTCTTTCCCCTGGCACCCCTGGCACCATACAAGTCGTCATTTACTAGTCGCTACTGGCGTAAATTATATGGCATTTCTTTAAAAATATTGATGAGCTTTACTTTTGAAAGAAAATGTTTGTAGCCCTTTCGGTACAACCGGAATTAATCATTTCATTATATTGGCAAATAGTAGGTATAGGTTTATAAACCTAAAATACCACTTAATGTAAATTTTCAAAGCAAACATTACATCACTAATTGAAACTTGTCATTATCTTAAATACGGTTAATGCAAGGAGCAAGGCGAGAAATAGGTCAAGATCATTTATTTCTTGTAAATGATAATCATTTGTACCAAATCACATTATTTTATTTTAATACATTCTAGAAAAAAAGCACTTGAAATCATGAATAAATGAGGCGTTTGAAAAAATTCCAATACTGCACCTGTTGTTTAAACATCCTCTATAATTGAAACATGCTAATTGCCATACGTTGTGTATCTTATTTGGATCTGTTAAGAACACCAAGATCCGTCGACAGGTTGGTTAGTTATTTCGTTCTCATCCGGCATATCTCTTCAAGAATTATTGACAAAAACAAGGACGAAATTAAAGCATATAAACTAATTTGCTTTATTTACCTTACTCTGACGATTCAGTTGGTAGGTAGTCTTAAAAGATAAAAAACTAGAGGCATGATTTAGGATTGCCGTATATTTTTTGTAGCACGTTACTTAACAGTTTAGCCCTACAATAATTAGTACTTGTTTGACGAAAATAACAACTTCAGTTGTAGATACCAAATGTCACAAAATAAAGGAGGATAATCCAAATTTTTGAAATTTTTAGTATTGAAGACATTAGTTTTCTAAAATATCGGAACATAAACAAAGTTCGTTTGCTTTCTGGTGTGAGCTATCATAGTTCAATGTGTACAGCATTGACAAACACCATGAATACTCTGGAGGCACTAATATAAAGTCAACGCTGCAGGGGCAAACGTTTACCCCAAATCAGTACCTGACTTTTAAAGCAGGGTTTTTTATTTATTTTTTGCTGCGTTGCTACTTGCTACTTTTCAAAAATTATTCTCACTAACATTAGTCATATTTTTTTCTGCTGTTCCTCTATTAGAGTTTAGGTTTAGAAAATAGGATCCCCAATGCATTTCATATGGCCTCTTTTAATCAATCTCTTCGCGCACTCTAGGTGTGTCAGAATGGGGACTTTTTTTCTATTTTTTTCCTTTCAAAATCTGCAATTTTGTATGTAATCTTGTTAATAATCCTCCTTTATACAGATTTTTGTAGCGCTAATGTGTTATACACCCTAATGTTCCAATGTTTTCGAACAAAATGCATGCCTTAAACAATAACAGCCGTATTCACTAATGATGTTTAAATTTAGACCAAGTCTAATTGGACAGTTGTAAGTTTAAAATGACTTTAGTAAGAATTGAAAAAACAATTTATCGTAACTATTACATTACAAAATGACTGTGACATAAGCAAAATATGACTGGCGAACTAATAGTTTCAGTTGTTATGGCAACTAGATATGGTCTTACTCTCACTCTTAAACCTTTTCATTGAATACGGCGGTAATTCCCTGCGATATTCTTCGAGGATAAGATATTTACTTTGTGAAACCATTCAATGTTGTGACATGATTTCCACATAATTCTAGAACGCCTTAAAAATAATTTATTACATGTGCTTCCAAACCGAAGTACATTACACCAAAATTATCGTTGCAATAAATTTTTCGGTACCAGTTGATATTTGCGAATCCCTACATGACCACAGAAAATCCAATGTATCTTTTATAGAATCAACAGGTGCCTTATAGTTTTAATTTTTTTCGATAGTGTACAAAGACTCTTGGGAAGAAATTTAAATTAATGTTATTGAAAGCAATAATCCCTGTATTATTTTAGGTATTGGGGTTATTAATTTTTTTAAGGCAACTACGGCACAAGGAAACGGTACATTGTAATTTAGCTTCTGAATTTTGAGGTCGACAAAACATGAAATTAAACACATATTTTACATCCACATTACACTATAATAAGTTACTAATTCTATTAAAAATAATATTATATTGCTATTTTCGGTACAAGAGATAGTTTGTGCAGCAACATGCGGTAATCAACTTATGTTCTCTACAGGAATTTGCATGGAGAAAGCTGCAGTCTGCAAATTGACACTGATAGGGAAGTTGATCTAGAATTAAAAAATATATATTACGTAATTATAATCTATAATTTAATATTTTATGAGATATCTGATTTCGAAATGTTTGCTAAATTTCCAAATTTAATAAATTTAGAATTACACAAAAACGTTAACATAGCCCCGCGAAATAATTAACAAGTTATATTAAAAACACTCGTAAATGAGTTTAAAACAGACTCGCGTACTCTTACAGATTCGACAATTTAGTATACAAGAAGTTGCAATTAAAACACAACTAAATTATCATTTTTTAACACAATCAGAATTTAAAAAACTTTGGGGAAAAAGAGTGGTCGAGTTTTTGTAAAAGTGTATAATTAGGGCTTAAGAAGATATCGGAGTAACTCCAACACGCGGTTTCTCTTCAAGATCAATTTTGTTCAGAAAAAAAACAATGCTTTTTTAATTAAAAAAAAACGGGGGTTTCAAGCCAAATACTATATTTCGAATTTGTGATTAATGTGCAGCAACAAAATCGAGAATTTTAATTCTCTCCGATATCCTGTTAATATAAAACAATTACCTTTTTATGCCAATTTTTTTTTAAATAGGATTTCAACAAATTTTTGAAATATACAAAAAAAATATCTTTAAGAAAAAAAAACTAATTTTTGTTTTAAAATTGGTATAAGGAGTAACTTAAACGAGTGGATCTTTTTTTTAACTAACAGGACGTTTTCGGTGAGGGTTAACGGTTCAAAGTCTGATCTTTTTGATCAAAATATAGAAACACCACAGGGTAGTATCTTGGGCCCGCTAATTTTTCTTCTTTTCGTTAATGATTTGCCCGAACATATCTCACAAGGTAGAGTATGATTGTATGCTCATGATACCACAGTTGTAGTCTCGGATCCGGATATAGCTGCATTTAGGAGTAAAGTCAATTTTATTTTGAAGGAATTTTCTTCCTGGTGTAGGAAAAACAAACTTATGGTTAATCAGGCGAAAACTGTCTGTATGGAAATAAAAACCGTACGAAAAACATCATGTGATCTAATTTTTGATCTAGATGGTCACAAGCTAGTTTTAGGTGACTCAATAAATTTCTTGGATGTTTCTATTGATAGTGATTTAACTTGGAATGGGCAAATTTTTAAGGTATGTTCAAAAATCAATTAGAGCTCCTATGTTTTAAACAAAGAATTATGTAACTCTGGAAACCATTCTAGGAGTTTACTATGCCTTTGTTTATTCTTCAGTTTCTTACAATATTGTTGTATCAAGTCAGTCATCCGACATCAATATACTATTTGTAGCACAGAAACGGATTGTTCGGATTATTTTTAAATGTATAAAAAATCTCTTCTATGTGCCGGTAATCATATTTTTAATCTGTTACCGTTGTCAATAAAAACTATCGCATCTACAAATAAATTTATACTCGAATTAAAAAAACTATGACAGGTGAAGCATTTTATTCCATAAATGAATTTGTTGTTTATTTGGGGAACCTTAGATAATGTGTTCCGACTAGTATCATTTACGAGCGACCTTCCATTTTGATTTTTTTGAAATTTAAGGATGGGATCCTTAAATTCCACTAACGCTTTATAAGTGTGTGAATTGAAAATTGACTACTTTGTATATTAATTAGTTAAGTATATGTGTGATGTAGTTTGTTGTTATATGTTATGTGCCGAAGCACAGTTTTATTATTTTTTGGATTTTAATATTGTATACCTATGACTTGTTTTGATCTACATATTGTAGTGTTCGAAATGTAATATATTTTGAATTTTGAAATAGATTGCAACAAAACAGCTGAGATTATTACAAAGATTTAGTAAGGTAAATCTACGAAATACAGTTCATTTAAGCTCTCCTACCAGGTACTAAAAGACGGGCGCCCCTTCTTTCAATTAATTATTGTTTTACAGAAAAATTAACAATTATGGCACACGCGCCACTGAACAAACGAAAATTTTGATTTTCAACGTAGATTATATAGTACAAGAAACTTCAAGATGAAAAGAAAAAAAACAACATGTAAGTATCGTACTGAAAAAAGTTTTATAGACATTAAAAAAATGAAAAAATTATATTAGGCCCTAATATACATTCACCAAAAATGTAACCTCAATTCTTCTCCCAAAACAGCACCCTAACGATAAAATGTTCCGGAAGCCATCCGCGCGAACACACTGCATAACACTGATATATTACAATCAGATCCGCATTACTCATTAGGCCCGTCAGGCCCGGGCTTAGGACCCGCCACCACGCTGCATCAAAAATAGTTTAAATAATTTTTCTTGTTTCATTTTATCAGTAAAGTAGGTACTCATATTATAATGAAGAAGGGTATAAGCCTCTACTATATGAAAGTGAGGACTTTTTTCTTGGTCGTCACTTTTTGCGACGAACTTGAAACCTGTAAGTTCGGGCCTGGGGCCCGAAAGCTGATTAATGCGCTACTGATTACAATATGAGTTAAAACATATTTTTGACCAAATATACACTTACCATATGGATTGTTTGGTTTATAACAACAGCACGAATCATGAAAGAGCTTCTCACTACAGTAACCGTAGACAGAAGAATCACACAGTGGACATCGTCTCTTTAGTGAGCTGCTAAATGGTCCCAATGAACTAAAACTTGGATTGATACTACTGGTGCTGCCCTGTCTAAGTCCTATGTTGTCAGCAACACCCAAATTAGGGCTAAATGGGAATCGCAGAGGATTGGAAAATGGGGACTCTATTACGTTGTTTAGTAAAGCTAAAAACAGTGCGTCAGAATTAAAAACAATATATTCACATAGTCAATACTTATATAAATATTTTCAATCATGATCGTATGAGTTGCATAATATTTTTTATTTCAGGTGTGTTTATAGAATAAACTATAAACCTATTTTTACTACCAGAAAGAAAGGCGACGTAAATGTCTCAATTTGTACTACCTATTAGAGATGAGCAATTGTGTGCTATATTCAAAACACAGCATATAGGCCGAAATGAACAGCGATTTTAGATTAGATTTATTTTGGCTTCAAATAAAATGCTTATATATAAACACATTTTAAAAGTAACTTGCGGATTCGTTTACTTTGTTTACTCCTCATATAAGCTCATATATTATTTTATTATGTAATATAATGCAAACCACCTAACAGATAATCTAAGGTACAGATCAGTGAAAAGAGACCGAACAATTAGCAAACCGAGCATCATATACTTATATTATATTCATTAGTAAATAGTTTTGTATGTTTCAATTTTATAAATAAATGATATAAACTATATTATTATAAATTCCCGGTAAAAAACATTATATTTAGTTCTGTCTGAGCATATTTTGCGTAAAAATATGAATTTTTTTTTTCACATCAACTGAACTCACTGAAATCGCGAAATCGCAATAGCAAGGTTAAAATCACACTGAACAAAAAATCATGTTCTGCAAAACATTGCTAAAATACTGTGGTTTGTATTGGGAACTGGAAGATAAGAAATATTTTTGAAAACATTTTATCAAATTATATTGAGGAAGGAGGGTCTTTGGGACGTAAAAAGTAAATATGCGAATTTATCGAAAATAAATGCGAGTTATATAATTTTTGCACAACTTTCTCTTAATTTTGTATCTCCTTTTTTGTTGTACCATCTGACAATATTAACCGTAATCGATATATTTCTTAATATATATCAATATATTTATATCGATATATCGGCTCATATATATCGATATATTAAGAAATATAATGCAACGAAAACAAATGGAATAAATGACATGAATGGTGACATTATTGACTCTTTGACATGGCATCATTTTCCGGAAAAGAAAGTGGGGGGACATTTTCAATTGAAATGTCCAAGATATTTCTAGAAATTTCCAGAAAAATATAAGAAGTTATTGGAAATCTGTCAAAATTTTCAAACAATAATTAAATTTTGATGTTAAAAGTCGAATTTCCGAAAACTAAAATGGAAAATTTAAGTGAAATTTCCAAAAACTTTTCAGACATTTCCATACATTTAAAAGTTAAAAGTAAGAACAAAAACCTAACCTTAAAATTTGTTTAAAATAAATCCCATTTAATTTCCTAAATCCATATGTTTTTTTTAGCTTGTAGCAATATAAGTATTATATATAGGATGTTCTAAAAGGAAAAACTAAAATACGTCTATTGCTTTACTAAGTTTTAACTGAAAACACAATAATTCTATTTTGGCATAAGGAATGCATACTAACGTTTTGTTTTTAGTTTTTTCTTCTCTCGCAAGAGGGAAATATTGAAAAAATCGCCCTAGGTTTTTACACATATTCACGTTTTAAGGTCCCTGGATGCTGAAAATCATGTTTTTCTATTTTGTCCGTCTGTCTGTCTGTTCGCGACATAGCTAAAAAGACGAATTACCGGATTAACTTTAAATTTTGGTCATATGGGGATAGAATTGCAAAATTTTTGTAAAAATTCAACATAGCGGAACAAAATAGAGGAATATTTAAAAAATAGCTGTAAAAACTGCTTACTCACCATTATTGACCTCAAAGTTTGCACAAAAAGCAAGTGTGACATAGGGAAAAAATTGAAAAATTTTAATACGAATCTAAGATGGCGAAATAAAATGGCGGTCTAATAAAATATGTATAAAATCAGTCTGAAAAATCTAATGATAAAATTTTGGTGCGAATTCAAGATGACATGACGGGAAATTTTCGGCCTAACAAAGTATGTAAGAAAATCAGTCTGAAACAACTTCTTATTAGATTGATTTCACATTTTCCACAAAAATCAAGTCTGATACAAGGATAAATTGGTAAACTTTTTGTACAAATCCAATATGGCAGAACGAACCCGCGGCCTAAAAATTTTTTTTGAGTTGATTTCAACTTTGACACACAGATGAACTGACTTTAGTCGGAATGCAATGTGGTGGAACAACTAATAAAATGTTATAAATCAATTTAAAAAACTAATCATTTATTTACCTTAAAATTTTACGCAAGAGGTCAACTGGTAAAATTTTGTTACGAGTCTGATATGGCGCAAGATAGTGTCGGCCTAATGGCTTCTCCTGGAACTTACCTCTTTATCAATTCTTCCTTTCATCAAAGGAAGTGAGCATGATCTGGTTTATAGTTCAGCACCTTGTTATTTCGTAATATGTACAGTGTGTGCACTTTATTTTGTAACAATTATAAACGGTCATATGTTGTTTAGGTTTTAATTTATCGAAGTGCGCCAAAAACAGATTATAAGATTACTTATCAAGTTTTTTTTTCGTATCAAGTGACGTAAAAAATACACTCGGTTAAAAAAAATATGAACCCAAATTGCATTTTTTTAAAATGGAATGCCCTGTATCTTATGTGATATTTCGATTCCAATGGAAAAACTAAGATTTTTTTATATTTAATACCATGTGCCTAAAATCAATTGTTTTTGAAATATTCAAGTTTGAAAATTGAGATTCTCAGATTTTGAAATGCTGTACATTTTATACCGTTTGACTTAGAGCAAAATGGATTGCACATTTCTATGTTAGTGTTTTATGGTATTTCTTATGGTATGAAATTTCAGTTTGCTAGAAAAATATTTTTTATATTTTCAAAAAAAAATTCCCTTTTTGAATTTTTTTGAAATCTCTGTTAACGCTCAAAATATATTCCATAAGAAAGACCATAAAAAAACTAAGATAAAAATGTGCAATTTATTTTGCTTTAGATCAAACGATATAGATTTTACAGCCTTTCAAAATCAGAAAATCTCAGTTTTCAAACTTGAATATTTTAAAAACAATTGAATTTACGCATATGGTATTACATATAAAAATTCTTAGTTTTTCCAGTGGAATCGAAATATCACATAAAATACAGGGCATTCCATTTTTAAAAAAATGCAATTTGGGTCAATATTTTTTTAACCGATTGTATTTTTTACGTCACATGACACCAAAAAAAACTTGGCAAGTAACTCTATAATTTGTTTTTTGGCTAACTTCGATAAAATAAAAACTAAACAACTTATAACCGGTTTACTTTAATCTCCTCAAACATTTTTATGGACGACACTGACCCCACTTAATTAGCATTCTTTTCATATGTGACACTGCTAAATAACTCTTATTACTTGAGAAAATAATCTTTCATAAATTCGAAATTTCTGTAGAAAACCCATTAAATATTAATAAAACAAAATTTTAGATATCAATCTTCTTTTGCTCTAATTTGTCATTTGTTTCGAAAAACATATTGAATCTAGGCATATGGTATCACATATAAAAATTCTTAGTTTTTCAAGTGGAAAATCGATATATCACATAAAATACAGGGCATTTTACTTAAAAAATGCAATTTGGGTCCATATTTTTTTATCCGATTGTATTTTTTACGCCAAATGACACCAAAAAAACTTGGCAAGTAATCCTATAATTTATTTTTTGGCTAACTTCGATAAATTAAGATCTCAAGAACTTAATGCTGTTTCACTTTAATCTCCTCAAACTTTATAGACGACACTGACCTCACTTAATTAGCATTCTTTTCATACGTGGCACTGCTAAATAACTCTTATTATTTAGGAAAATAATATTTCATATATTTGAAATTTCTGTAGAAAACGCATTAAATAATAATAAAATGAAATTTTAGGTATCAATCTTCTTTTGCTCTAATTTGTCATTTGTTTCGAAAAACAGATCAGCTGAATTGGTTTTTTTAATTTTTTAGAGATTAGACATTAAAGTAATGCGATAATCAACGATTATCTTATATTTATTTATAATTATAGGATAATACAGATTATGAAGAAAGCAAGAAGTTGTACACCGTGTTCCACATAAAAGTACTCACTACTATCTAAAAATCCGTAATAGATACGAATAAAGTTTCATACAAAAGTTTTCTTTCAATTTAAAGTTTTCTTAAAATATATTGTTTCCATGTATACAGGGTGTCCCAATTTTGTTAGGACAACATCAACTATAAATTTAAACTATTGTCGATTTCTGTGTAGTTTCCCAGTTAATTAAGGTTATGTGTGATTTTTTGAAAACTGGAGATATTTTTTAAATCACTATAAAAAATAGCAAAAATTTAAAATTGGGCGTTTGGGTGGTAATTTCCAGTTTATAAAGCAAAGATGCATATACCGTATATATATATATATATATATATATATATATATATATATATATATATATATATATATATATATATATATATATGCTGCTGTTAGAGAGTAAGATAGCAAGACAATTTATATAATACGAGAGGTTCTCGTAGCTCTGCTGCACTTTACAAGACAATCTTCGTATCAAAAACAGAAAATATAATTTTCTGGTTTTGATATGGTTATGGTTATATTGAATAGTATAAGTCCCGATTTGATACCCTCAGATTATTATTTATGGGGCACACTTAGAGATAGAGTGTATAAAAATCCAAACAATTATTCTATAAATGAATTAAAACAAAAAATTCGTGTGAAGAAATTATTAGTCTTAATAATAGTGACGCCGTCCGAAACGCTGTGGCAAACATTCAAGTGCAATATACACTATGTATAGCAGAAAACGGATAGTATTTGGAAAATCAGTTGTATAGTGATTTGTTTTAAATTTTTTCTGTTTTTCTATTTCCATATAATCTGTTATTATATGTTGTTTATGTTGATAGCTATGTTACTCAAAAAGTTTGTTTCTAATATTAATTTTCAATAATGGTTTTAAATCTAAAATTTAGCAATAAATAAATATAGAATAAAATTAGGACTATAGTTACGCAAATAGAAATATTATCCATTCCATGGCCTCCTATAGTTTTTTTTTAGTATACAGCATCACAATATTTAAGAAATAATTGAGATTTTCTCTTAAATTGCATTTTCTCTGCAACTATTGAATTTAGGTATAGAAACTATACATAGGTGTGGACACAAAGTTTGCATTCCATATATGCATATGCATTGATGCTTTATAGACTGTAAATTACTACCCAAACGCCTAATTTTAATTTTGCTATATTTTCCTGCTTCCTATTACCGATTATTTTTAGTAAAAGCTTCTTAAGAAAAGTTATAATTAACATAACTATATAAATTCGTAAAACTAGGTTCCTATAAAAATATATGTTAACGGTTAAAAAATTAGAAAACGCCATTTATTATATAATTTAGTAAAATATTCGAAAGTTTTTTGTAAATTCTCCTAAATTAAATATTAGATTTCAATAAACACATGTTACATTCAACTAAACTTAAAAAATGTTTGCTAAAATTAATTATTAAAGGTAACTATACTGCTTTACTAAAATGTTTGTTAACATTAAAAAGAAATGTACTAATTTTGTGCTATTAATAAAAAAGTATGGCAATTTTTAAAATTATGCTTGGAAGAATATCTAATATCTAATTATATAATTGTAAATTTTTTTTTCTAAAATGTTATTGTACATATTTGAGGTCCGAAATTGGCGATATTTGAAATCATTTCTCACAGTTCCACGGCAGAGCGCGACCCGGTGCTTTTGTTAAACACAGCTGAGTTTTTTCTGTTGATTTCCGTGTTTTTATTTATGAAGACCAGAAACGAAATGTTTCTTTGATGAAGACTGTGTTTCGTTCTTTGCTTCGTGAGGGGATGTGATGAAAACTATTCTTTGTCTATATATTATGTAAAGTCCTAACACTGGAACCTGTGGTGGAAGATAGATCAAAATACACGCGGACGCGCGTTTCGCTAACCAAGTTATCATCATCAGTAGATGATATAAACTAACTTGGTTAGCGAAACGCGCGTGCAGAACGTAACAAGTGGTGGTGTAGTGTGGTTAGAACTCTTGTATTTTGATATATATTATGTATATTAATAAGGTTTTGGTTAATTTTGAATTGTTATCTAAAAAATAAAATCATGCGAAAGAAGGGAATTTAGGTGACATATATTATGCAAATGGGGGTTACCTGGTTTACTAACTGTATGTGAAGATAAACTTGTATCTTATCAATAATATTATTATGTATATATAATTATATTATTAGTATTATTTATGTAATTTTTGAGATAAAGTTGATCAAATTAGCGATGTATTAAGGTTATGCTATTAATTTAAGTTATATTTTAAATTTTAATTTTGTGGTAATTTAGCCAGGATTCGTTAGTTATCGACTTAATTATAAAGAAATACAGATAAATAATCTGGGGATAACAATGGTGCTAGAAGAAGACAGAATATACTTTATTTTATCTCCACATTTTATGTAGTGAAAGTACTTTTCACTAACTTAAACTAACCTAAATTTGTTTGGCCAAAAGAATAATTAGGATAATTTTGTCACTAAAGGCTTAAGAAGTTCTAGAAGATGGAAAAAGAAAGTGTATTCTGTTCCCCGATAACTTTAAATTTTATACAGTTATTCAAGGCCAAAAGTTTTGACTTAATGGGGGGCAAAATCATCAAAGGGGATGCATATGTTTTTCGTCATACTTGCTCAGAAAGTTCACTTTTTGACCACAAATTAGTAGAGCGAAAGATGCCCTTTTCAAACGACCCGTACTTTTCTTCCCTAGGGAGGGAAAGGAACAACGTAGATATATTACTTATAAGTGTATAGTGTATATCTGAGTGGCATTAATGTCGAAGTTGTATTTCAATATAACCATAACCAAGAAAAGAAATAATTCATTGTTTTCATGTGTACGAAATTTATATTTTCTATTTTTGATACGAAGATTGTCTTGTAAAGTGCAGCAGAGCTACGAAAACCTCTCGTATTAATTCAAATTCAATTCAAAACTTTTTATTTGCCTTATAAGACATACAAATAATTGAAATACAGAATATTAGAAATAAATTGAAATACAAAATATTGGAATGTAAAAATTTAACAAAATATTAGAATATAAAAAATTAAATTTCATGTTTATAGGCAAACAGGGTCTGCATAGCGATTTTAATAACCGTTGCACAGACTCAGACGCTTTCCGAGTCAGTGTAATGCAGCCCTTAGAAAATTGAAAAATATCAACGAGATTAATAATTTATAAATAATAATGAGATTTAAAACTAATCTTATTATTAAAAAGTGAATATTAAGAATGAAGTGTGAGAACAAAAACAAACAAAAACAATATTAATATGTTATAGTTATACAGCGGACACCAGGGGACTCAGAATGCAGGAAGCATGCGCGGGCGGACACTTGAGAGGACGTGGCTAATATTATAGTTATTATTAGTCTATTATTTGTTAAAAACTGGGCGAGTGCAGCAAACAAAAATATAATTAAAAAATATGGATTAATGAATATATAAAAATCAGTATGAATGAAGAGGTGCTTGTCAATAACTAATCAAATAAATAAGCAATAATAGTATTCATGGAATGCAAAATTTATCGGTTCAAATTAAATTAGGTTTGCGAATGCAACAACATATTTTTTATATGTGTCTTGAAGCTGCGTAACGGAAGTTGTTTAATATTATTTGATAAATTATTCCACATCTGAACTGCGACGAAGCTGAATGATTTTTGAAATGCTGCTGACCTATGCTGTGTGATCCTAAAAGAATCTAAATATCGAGTACCGTAGTTATGCTCCTGCGTTGTGAATATAGACCTTAAATATGGAGGTTGACTGGTTGTTAATATGCGAAAAATAAATGATATGATACTCGCGCCTTCTCGCCATTGACAGGATAGAATATCTATTGAGATATGGTGTAATATGGTTTCTAAATGGTATATTATGTGCGAAACGTAGGCATACATTTTGTATGGAATGTTTAGTGTGCGCGCTTAGTGAGTTATGATAGACGACATCGCCATAGTCAAGTAATGCTAACACTAGAAAATCACATTATGAATATTTTGTACCACTAGGTAGATGGCGTTTAAGTTTATACAATTTCCCCAGACGCATATACGCAATACTAAGTTTCTCCTTAATATGAGCCTCAAAATTTAGTTTGTTATCGATAAAAATACCCAAATTCTTAGCTAGAGTTACAATTGGTAGGAATAAATCATCTATTTTAACTTGGAAATTAGTTGACACATATTCCAAAAGATTTTTATTAGATCCAAATAATATGACGCAAGATTTGGAGGCATTTAACTTTAAGTTATGATTTTTTGTAAACTTATTTAATTCGCTAAGATCTTCATTGAAGTTTGTTTGTGAAGTAAGTAAAGTATCTATAGTAAAAGACTTGTAGAGTTGAGAATCGTCTGCGAATTGTTGCAGTTCGGAGTGTTTAATTATTCTTTCCATGTCCGCAACATACAAAGAGAACAGCAAAGGCCCTAAGATGGATCCTTGTGGTACGCCTCTTTCGAGAGAAATATAACTGGACTGTTTCTGAACCTGTCCACATTTTATGGCCACACAATGAAATCTATTAGTTAGATAAGACTTTAAAAACCCCATTGAATTGTTAGAAAAACCAAAGTAGTGAAGCTTAGCTAGTAGCATCCTATAGTCTAGAGTATCAAATGCTTTACTGAAATCAAGCAAGCAAAGGCACGTAAACTCTTTTTTATCTTCCTTATGTCTGATTTTATTTACAAGATTACAAAGACAAGTGGTTGTGCTAAATGCCTTTCTAAAACCCGATTGATATTCCGGAATTATATTTACATTACATTATATAAACTACAAAATGAAATTATTTGATTATAAATATGTTTTTCCAGCACTTTAGAAATTACAGACAAGATGCTGACAGGCCTTAAATCTTTTAGTTCTTTAGGGTTAGGTTTCTTAGGCAGAGGTTTTATAATGGCTTTTTTTCCAAAGTTTTGGAAAGACGCCATTTAATATGCAAGTATTAACAATATTCAATAACGAATTTTCACAAAAAGGCAGACATAATTTCAAATCTTTAAGTGAGAGACCATCTTCACCAATAGAATTAGTTTTTATGGAATTTATATATTTATGTAAATCAGACTTATCTAAGAGGGTAAAATTAAGTTCAGAAGTCACATTTCGATGAGTGTTTTGCTGATAAAAGGAAACCTGTTCATCGCATGTAGTATTCGATATATTGTTACACTCGGAGAAGTATAAATTAAGTTTACCTACATCAGATAGACTGAGAGGTATTTCAGAATCATTTTTATGGATAAGATTTAACTTTTTGGCCGTAGACCAAAAAAATTTTCCTGATTTGCTTGACAGACTTTTAAAAAATGCATTCTTTTCCCGAATTATGGCGTGTTTAGTATAATTTCGGAGCTGCCTGTAATACTGTAGGCGGCCTTGCGTTTTATTTTTAGGTATTTTTTATATGCTAAGTCTCTTAGTTTAATTAGTTTTTTAATGTTATTTGTAATCCATGGAGTAAAAGGTTTATTGTATATTTTCTTTGTTTTTATAGGTGCATGTTTGTCTATTAAGTATTTAATTTTGGAATTAAAAATGTCTACTTTTTTGTCTATGTCATTGGTATAATAAACACTATCCCACGATAATTGTGATGCATCTCTTGAGAGTTCATCAGAATTAATTTTATTATATTCTCTATACGATATATATTCAAAATTGTCCTTATTTATGTTTATACTAAAGATTGTATATACTAAACAGTGATCAGATACTGCTTGCGATATTGGTACAGAATCACTTTTTAAAACAGGGATATTTTTGTTAGAAAAAATCAAATCAAGGATGCTATGGTTATTATTGAAATTATTAAAATAAGTGGGTTGTATAATATGCTGTTCTAAATTAAATGTGCCAAGAATAACTTGACATTTTTTCAATATAGGAGTGTTTCTTGAAAAATCTATATTATAGTCACCTGTAAATATAACATTGTCATAAAACGGAACCGTTATAGATAGGATGTTTTCCAAAAAATCCAGAAATACATCTTTATTAGACGAAGGAGGACGATAGATGGTAACAACCAAAACATTTTTGTTTTTAATATTAGTTTTCAGGGTGATAAATTCGCATGTGTCCGATTCTACTTCAAGTTGTATTAATTGATGCTGTATATTTGATCTTATGTATACTCCTACGCCTCCACCACGTCCATTAATTCTGTCTTTACGTAGAAAATTATAACCTTTAATTTTATATGCTGATGAATCATGAGTGGGAACATCGAAGTTATAGCGCAAATATAATTTTCAAACTCATTAAATCCGGTATTCAGGGACCTTACATTTAAGTGTGCTACTGAACAAAAATTGGTATTAGTTTGCCGCAAGCCCAAATCATTATTAGTGTCAGCCATAGCCTCCATATCCACCGCACGCACACCAAAACATCCCCGCGCCCACAGACTGTCCGCTCAATCCTTCATGAGATTTGTCCCCACACAAATACTTAATTAAAAAATGTACATAGGTATTCAACCAGAAAATGTCTATACAGTCTAGAAAATAGTGCATATAATTATAAATTCAGTGACGTCATTTCACGTCGGCCATTAAAAAAAAAACATAATTTTTACTTATTTTTCCCAAGTTAAATTGATTTTTAAATACACTACCCAAAATAAAGTATGCTGATTAATTCTCAATAACGAATATCCTCGTGGATACCACTAATAAATACCCGCTCAGAGACGAAAACAAAAAAAAGGAAAATAAAAGAATAGAACAACAATCACCCCAAAACAAAACCCGCATTTACCAGTAGTAGAATAGAGAAAATCGACAACATACATTTTGTAGCTTAATTAATTATATATGTTATTATGAACTAGCAAAAATTAATATAAATTTGAAAATAACGGTCTTTGGAATATACCACAACATCACCCTATATAATAGACATTTAGCCTATCTCTCAAGTAGAAAATCAGTGATCAGTATTTTAAAATGAATTACAATATTATAAAATATGCCGTAGCAAAAAGGGCTAATGAATTAGAATGGCCATATTGTAATACTTCTTTGCACATAGCATCTAGGCAACCATACAAAAAAACTAAAGCAAATATTTGCTTTTTCTATATATTTGAGAAACTTAACTCTCAAAATAGTTTTGCCAAGAGTATATAATATAGACAAACATTAACAACATTTGGATATTTCTTACTACATTATAAAACAAAATAAACGCTATATACTGAATATCTCTAAAAAAAATTTATATTAATTATCACTCGTATAACGCATTAATTCTTATACAATGCATGTATGAAAATAGAACAAAAAGAAAATGGATAGTAAAGACCTACAGTAATAATTTCCATGTGAAATTTTTTAACCAATGTTAGGTCCAGAACATGAAAATATAAACATCCCTGTTTATTACAGCCAGAGTACTTACAGTTGACAAAATTGTGTCCTTCACCTATTAAACCTCATCTCCAAGTTCAGAGATATCTGCAGGATGCACAATTAAGTCATTCAACTTATTTTCGGAATCTACCACCACTTTAGCACCCTCACTAAGCACAATCACTTGTCCATTTTTTGACCAACAAGCATTTTTAAACAAGGACCTAGCTTTTTTAAAGATTTGTAAATTTTCGGAGCTCAGCAGTTCAGTAAACAACAACGCGGAACCTTTTAGTCGATTTTTACGATAAAATACCTCGTCGCGTTTCCATCGTTGACTGAAGGCAACAACAATAGGCCTGGGTTTTTTCGTTGTAGGTATTTTGCGGCCTAAGCGATAACAAAAATTTAAATCAAATTTATTTAGGACTGTTCCAATTTTTGTTGACATCAGGTGAAAGGTATTATATAAATTGTCTTGCTATATTACTCTCTAACAGCATCTGATTGACTGCCACCTCTTTCCTACATTTTTCAATAATCATTATAACAGTTTAAAATCAGATTGGTTTGGATTACAGCAAAATGTTTTTAAAATTTAATATTTAGTTTAGTCAAATTTAGAAAAAATTGTATTTTTAACGCCACAATATATATTTTTTCTAATACAGTAACGTATTATAAGTATTAAAATACAGGCTAGTAGGGGTATCTTTATTTCATTTTGAGGCAAACCGTAATTAATAGTAAAGGTTTCTAAAAATGGTTTTAACAGATAATAGTTTATTAGTAAACAATTACAAAACAGTATAATAGGACTTAAAAATAAGTTGAAATAAGCTACATAATATTATTTAGAAAAAAAAAGGAAAATGTATTTCATATTTAACAATGCGTTTTTTATTTTTAAACGAAACACGCCTTTTATTAACTAAATATTTAGTTGTCCTATATAGAACTAAAAATTATAGTTAAAGGTAATGTCTTTTTTTGTTATGTTTGCAATATTTTTCTTTTCGTGTCCTTGTTGAAAATTCAGCATATTTCCCTCTTGTGATACAATTTCTTACTTTCAAGTATTCAAATTTCCACATATTTTTAATGTCTTTAAAATAACGTAAAATAAATATGTTCAAATGGGAACTTACTCGTAGCGTCAACTACAAGATGTAACATCACTATCACGATGCACTGAAATATTTTCGTTTTTAAACTCATATTAGAAATTTAGCTAATGTTTAATTGGTACAGGCACTTTTAACTTCTATAATGAATGCCTCTAGAGAACCAAAGATTTGCCATTTAAATAAAGTGTTTCGGAATTGGCATTTCATATAACTGTACTTTGGGACGTTCAACGCCCCTTTTCCGATTTATTTCTTCTGATTTTAATTTTATGCGGTCCATCGGCTTGCTTCTTGTTTTTATATACTCTAAATTACATATTTAAATTAAATAACGGTAAGGAATTGATCGCTCGATATCTTTTTTTAATGTGAATGTAAATTAATTTAACAAACAAAAAGTACGTTTAAACCATTTCATAGAAAACTCCTGCAAGAATACATACATCAAGGTGGTTGTTTATATACTGGTGCATGGCTCAATGAACTTAGTCAATTGAACCAATTGTATATTATGGAAAGCGAAATTTTAATAATCTCCGCAATATTTTAGTTACGGTTTGTTGAATATTTAAATCAACATATTTTCCTTTTATAAGAAAACACTAGAAGATAATATAAAATGAAAATAAGCGCCCACGTTAATGCTTAGGGGCGTAGGTACTATACATCGAAATACCGAGGTGTTGGAGAGCCAAGAGTTTGGGGGGGGAGGGGCAACACGTAACCTATTGTTCTATTCTGAGAAAACAAAATCTGTCGTGTTTTATTTTGATGATACTGTTCCTATACATTGCAAATTCTCTATCCTATTGTCAAAGCTTGTATTGGATTTACTTTTCTCCCCCTACTTGTGTGAAAATGTCCCGTTTCGATTTAAAAAAAAAATCGATTTCTAAAAGTGGACAATGTGAAAACGTGTATTTTCAAAAAAGTGCGTTTTTAACATGACCTTAAAAGTCCAGATGCACTACTTACCCTTAAAATCAAAATACATTTTAAGAAGATGTGCCAAAAATTTCGTTTTCTTAATATTAACATTTTTTGGTCGTTAGATGGGTTGTAAGGTCATCCTAATATATATATATATATATATATATATATATATATATATATATATATATATATGAATATAAACGATGAAAATATTAGGCAGTGAGATATAAACCCATTGATTGATTCTAGTCTTAGTAGGAAAAATACAATGTTTTCATTCCAGGTGTACATCCATTTACTACTGTCGTTCTGAAAAGAACAGTTTCTTAGGAACGACTTTCTTAGAAGATTGTCTAATTTTTTCGAAAGTTTATCAGGCTTAATATTCTTATTTGATTCTGTTCGCCAAAAAGCCAAATTTTCTATGTGATTATAAACTTTCGAAAAAATATGATAAACTCCTAAGAAAGTCGAGTCAGCCACAAGTATCAACAGTACAGACGTCGATAAAATCGGTACCGAGTAAGTGTTTTAATTTTGCGATATCTCCTAAGGAAATTCCTAAAGGAGAAATAATAACGGGGGTGGAAGCTGTCTTTGACTCCTCTGAAGAAACAAAAGCAGAAAAGATTCGACAAGAAGTGGCAAGAATTTTAAGATCAATCCAACTACCAGAACAAAACCTAAATGCCACTGAACAAAGGGCCCTAAAAAACCTTCAGACAAAATAAAGAGATCACAATCCTTCCAGCAGACAAAGGAAAAGCAACTGCAAGACAATTGTTATTCCGGATGGAGTTGTTGTTGCGCTAATTGCGCTTGATTTTTCGTGATTTTTAGATTTGTCGATTATTGTTTCTATACTGTTGGTAGTTTTAATGATTCGTCCCTTTTATTCGAATCACCTTGTTTTTTAATTTTTATAGCTTCTCGGATTATTCTGGTCTACACCCATCGCAATTGTTATAAGCCTACTCCAAGGGACGCGTACCTAGAAAAACAACAAAAAAATCATACCACGGGAAAAGTCGAGCAGATGTCCTAAACTCTATAGTTTACCAAAAATACACAAACTAGGGGCGTCCATCAAATCTATGTTTAGTGCTGTTAATTCTGCGCTACAAAACTGGAAAAATATCTGGCTGAAATTATGCAACAAGTTGTCGAAAAAGCAGATTCATTTGTAAAAAACTCGGAGCATTTCACTCGAATTATACGAGACGTCGTTCTTGAAAAAGCCGATATCATAGCAAGCCTAGATGTCAAATCGTTGTATCCCAGTGTTCCCATTGACGAAGCCTCGGAGCATTGCCTTAAAAATACTTATTTTTCATTCAACGGGCAAATGTACAAACAAATAGATGGCGCTCCAATGGGGTCCTCGCTATCATCACTAGTCGCCAAGTTATTTATGATATACTTCGAAAGAGAGACTCTTGAGGAAGCAAATTTAAAGCCCAAATTATGGATTCGTTATGTAGGTGACATATTTATTATATGGCAACATGGTCATGCAGAGCTCGAAAATTTTCTGACCCACATAAATTCAATCCATCCCAGAATACAATTTACTCTAGAATTAGAGGAAAACAACAAACTTCCAAATTTAGATTTTCTGGTCACAAAATTGCGTAACAGACATTTCGAATACACCGTGTATAGAAAACCAACACATACAGACAGATATTTAAATGCAAGATCACATCATTAACCAGCACACATTCAAGCGGTGGTCAATACCCTAATATCCAGATCCGTGCGATTAACTGAGACACAGACGAGACAAAACGAACTTAATATAATATCTTGTGCTTTAAAGAAAAATGGCTAGAGAAATCATACCATACAGAAAGCTATTAATGCACAGGGTTCTCGAACAACGAACAACAAAAATTATGAACTGGAAAAGCAACAAGTAGTCTTACTATATATAAAAGGCACAACAGACAGAATCGGAAGAATTCTTAGGAAACACAACATACAAATAATACACAAGCCACAAACAACTGTAAGTAAACTAAATGGAAATCCAAAAGATACAATAAGACCGGAAAACCACGGAGTATACAGCATTCCGTGCCAGGACTGTGAAAAGATGTACAGGGTTTTCCCGTATATTGTTCTACCCACCTAGAGAGTTTATTTGAATAGATACGGAAATGTCGTAAATACAAAAGTGGTTGGGTTTTTTATGAAGATTTAGAATATTATATCATAAGTGCGAAAATATTATAGGAAATGTTAAATTTTGACCGGTTGTCAGTTTTTTTTAAATAAAACACCCTGTATATTAAATCATATTCTTGAAGATCTTCTTTTTCTAATTTCAAATATATATACTTTTAATATATTCTGTAAATTAGTTTGGGATATATAAGCTTTTAACCTTTAAAGAAATGGTAAGGTAATTTGCGATAAAACATAGTGAGCCATGGTCAAGACAATTGCAATTAACGACGCCTTTTTGACGTTTACCGGTCAGAAGTAACTATTTACGAGCATTTTTAATATCTAATACGTTGGACGATGGGTTATTCGGAAAATGCATCGATAGCTCGTAACGAATATCATAGACGGTTTCCAGATAGACCAACACCGACTTGTAGGACAATATTAAACATCGCTAAACAATTGAATGAAAGAAAAACACTTAAGCGAATAGTGGAAAGAAACGCTGAAGAAAATTTAAATATTTTATTATATTTTGAAGGTAATTTTGAAACTTTTGTATTAAAATAATTTATTTATCTTATTTATTATTGTTTTAGAAAATCCTGAGCGCTCAATTCCCGATGCAGCCACTTTTTTTAACAAATCATGGCATAAAATCAATTCAGTTCTAAAACATTATAAATATAAGCCGTATAAGTTTTTACCTACTCAAGAATTAACCGATAAAATCAACATTTACCACTAGAGGCATGTTTAACCGGAAAAATAAGCATTTTTTGTCAAAAGAAAACCCGCGAGCTCTTCAAGCCGTCAAAATTTAGGGAAGAAGATCTCTACATGTTTGATGTGGCCTTCGTAACAATCATGTCATTGGACCTATATTTTTAAATGGAAATTTAACCGGGCAAAGGTATCAGGAGTTATTAGAAAACGAAATCGAGGGGCATTTAGAACAACTATCGATTCATTCATTTCTTGATTTGATATGGCAACAAGATGGTGCCCCTCCTCATAATGTCCAGCCGGTCACCAATTTTTAAATGACAGGTATCCATTTTGGATTGGATGACATGGACCATTAAGATGGCCAGCAAACAGTCCCGATATCTCTCCATTGGACATATTTTTGTGGGGTTATCTGAAAAACAAGATATACTACAATAGGCCAAGAACCATCCAAGCTTTAGAGCAAAATATAGTCCAAACAATCGACGATTTTAACACCCAATCACCTCATTTTATCTACGCATCCATACACAGAAAATTTAGAAGAAATATTCAGAAATGCGTTATAAACCAAGGAGGTTATATAGAAAACCAAAATTTAGTTCTTTAAGCTAATATTATTATTTACCTACTTTATATTATTGATTTTTTATGGTATTGTTTCTTTTCACTATTCTAACTTTTTGCTTAAGTGTTTTTCTTTCATTCAATTGTTTAGCGATGTTTAATATTGTCCTACAAGTCGGTGTTGGTCTATCTGGAAACCGTCTATGATATTCGTTACGAACTATCGTTGCATTTTTACCACGTAAATAAAAAAATTCTATCATGTCGAGTTTCTCTTCTTCCGAATAACCCATCGTCCAACGTATTAGATATTAAAAAAGCTCGTAAAGAGTTACTTCTGACCGGTAAACGTCAAAAAGGCGTCGTTCATTGCAATTTTCTTGACCATTTATTACCATTTCTTTATTGTTTAAACGCTTATATATCCAAAACTAATTGACAGAATATATTAAAAGTATATATATTTGAAATCAGAAAAAAAGATCTTCAAGAATATGATTTAAAATACAGGTTGTTTCATTTAAAAAAACTGACAACCTGTCAAAATTTGACATTTCCAATAATATTTTCGCACTAATGATATAATATTCTAAATCTCCATCAAAAACCCAACCACTTTTGTATTTACGACATTTCCGTATCTATTCAAATAAACTCTCTAGGTGGGTGGAAAAATATACAGGAAAACCCTATACGTGGAGCAAACCAAGAGGTGAATATCAGCAAGAATGGAAGAGTATAAACAGCATCAGAAACAAACAAACAACCTCAGGTTTATTCCAGATCATCAGAGAACCGTCCACAAAATAATTTCGATGGGTGTAGATTGCCAATATAGAACATTATAAGACCAGAATAATCCGAAAAGCCATAGAAATTGAAAAACAAGGTGATATGAATAAAAGGGACAAATCATTACCAACAGTATGGGAGACAATAACCGACAAATCTAAAATAACAAAAAACCAAGCGCAATTAAAGCAACAACAGCTCCATCCGGAAAACACAAATAACGATCAACAGTGTCAATCAAGCAAGGTCAGCAAAACTGTCTTTGTCAGAAAGAGAGTAGTATATATATGCATACACACGTAGCCGTCGCTAGGACTATGAAAAGGTTCACAAATTGTCCAGAGACAGATGCTAACTTAGAACCATTACCGTGGTCCTAAGTAGACATTGGCTGATAAAATATCATCTGTCTAAGATTGGATCCAGCAACGATTTATACATATTCGTGGCGAATGAAAGCCGACACGGTTACCTGAAAAAGTAATGCTTATGAGGCAACACTGGACTTGTGCAAACGTGTTCATTTAAATTATAGGCTCTGTTTTTTTTTACTAAGACTGATAGATCGTAACAGAAGTGAACGGATACTTAGCTTATAAAACGTGCTCAACCTGAAAGAGTCCATTCTTTTGTGAAAAAGAAAGGACTCCGGGTTTAAAGCGTACTCCGTGGGGGAATAATACTATGGGCCTCAGCGAACTTAAGTGTGTGAAGTTTGTGAATTAAAAATCACTTACGCAGTCTGATATGCTAATCGAGCTATCTCAAAGTTCTAGCTCTGTAGCAAAACAACATCATTCAACATTTTACGCATCATCAATCACATTTTACGAAAATACATAATAATATTGTTTGCTAACCCTGTCTGACATACGAACTTTTCATAAGAACGAATTTGTATACTATGCGTTCTGTAAATCTGTGACGGTTTTTATCCTACCGGATAATATAACATTTAAAATTTAATCACGCTTAAAGTTGGAGTAGATCTAATTACCATGGCAATTAAAACTGGGTAGTTCAGTAGTTTTTGTATATTATTGCCATTTTGTAACTGTGACATTTCTGAAAAAAATCTGTTTAATTTGTTGCATATATCATTTTAAACCTACAACTGTTAAGTTAGACTGGTCTAAATTTGAACCATTTTAGTGACTACGGGTTTATTATCTGCTGTTAACATCGAGGATGCTAGTCGTCAGTTGGTGTAATTTTCCAATTTCGGTAACGTCATACATTACTTTCGTTGACTTTACTCACTAAAGAAGAAAAACGAAAGCATATTTTTTTACATTTCCATTCCAACTATTCTAAATTATTTTTAGTCGAATCTAGGCTCATTAATTATATACTAGCTCGCCTGGCAGGCCTTCTACCTTTTACGTTAAACGGCGCGATGAGTTTCCAGTGGGCGCATTCACCCCATCGCCCAGAAATGTTATTGAAGAAAAAAAACAATTAAAAAAATAGTGTTGTAAGGTCTCGGTAAACAAACGATCATTTAAAAAAAATCATGTAAATTGGTGCAGTACAACTCTTTCATGAACTTGCTGAAAATCTGGTTTAGTGTTTTAAATATATAAATTTTAAAAACTAATATCAAAAATGAACTATAGTTATACTTACTTAAGGTTTTCACCGCATCAAATATCAAATATAAGACGTTGAATTTATCTATAAAATAACGCCTCCAAATGGAAACAGAAAATGTCTTTTAAGTTTCTTAATGTTTTTCTCAACTTAATTTTAGAATAAAGCATCGAACACTAAATAACTGTATACACAAAGCATGATTCGCTTGTTTAAATTACCCAGCACAAAAACATCGCATGCTATTTCATCTCTTCTGAAGCAACTTAGGCAACTTTCATATTTGCTCAGAACTGTTAGTAATATTTCTGATGAAACTATATTATTAATGAGACAAGTATCTTCTAAGACTAAGCAATAAAAGAAACTCTATACAAATATTTACCTATACTTCTCTGCAATCTATCAAAATTTTCTACATTGTAAGCCCTTTTTAACAATTTGAGACAAATTGCTGAAATAAAGTGATTATTGCGATTAATTTAAAAAATGCCTCGAGATGTTTGAGTAAACAAGCAAAGAGAAATATAACCTAATTTATTATAAAAAAATATCTATTTTTAATTTATTATAAAGTTACCGAAATGACTATTTATTTCCTTTATATACAAACAATTCTTTAAACTTATTTTTGCTGGATAACTTCAGTTATTATTGCAGAATGTCGATATATACCAATTTTCTGTCTAAATACATTTTTACGTTTTGCCAGTTACTAAGCTTTAATTTTCTTTTTATATTGAAATATATATCCTTAGACCACTAAATTGAGCATGCCAAGTTGAAGATCAACTTAAAACTTCAAAAAAGGCTACAATGTAATTTGTGCATGGTTCATGCCCTAGATTCAGAGCCTTTTCCAAGGTACACATAATAACTCTCAATGGCGCCTTACGATAGAATCGAATAGATTTTTTTCATTTCTCCCAGTAATTTTTTAAATAAAATAACATTTGTAATTTTTTCTGCAGCATTGAGTTTATCCAAAAATAGGTCATAATATGCATTGCCCCTATATTAGCTTTTGGTTAACTCCAGTAGTTATCGAAATAACCTATAAAAGTGTCGAGTTTGGCATAAAAGTGTCAAGATACAAAAAACAGAGATAGTGGTTAAATACTTAACATATAGAATCATACCCTTGAAAAAAAACATTTTTAGCCATTTTACTGTAACAAAACTTCTTGGGAGAATTATCAAAGTGAATAAATATGCCTAACATAAAATATTGTTAGATATCAAGAAATGAATCTGCATTTTCGGGTACCTTACATTAAATAATAATAAAAACCCATCTTGCTTCAAAATATGTGCTTTGTATGTTTATTCTGTGCTTGCATCAAAGATAATAAATCAATTTCTCACTTTATTCCTTCCCGGTAGGGACTTTGACACTTGTTTCATTGCTAAAGTGAAGTCACGCCTTCTCAGTACCTAGTCTTTGGATAGACAGAGTTCACAGTCGTAGTGAAAGTGAAGGCAAGGTCTAGGGACGGATACCCGAGCAAACCACTTAAAAACCATGATGTCGGACAAAACAAATTACCCGAGGTGGCTAGAATCAATGGTTCAGAATCCCACTCTATCTTCATAGAAATGTACTGCCCTTATGGATTCTTGGGGGGGGGGGGCGTAAAGCTGATAAATACCGGTGCCTTTGCTCTAAGCCAGGGTGAGGGATTGAAATGAGCTATTGGCGTCACGTTGAATAAAACCCCAATTAAACATATATTGCAGAATATCTGCTGTTAACATCGAGGATGCTAGTCGTCAGTTGGTGTAATTTTCCAATTTCGGTAACGTCATACATTACTTTCGTTGACTTTACTCACTAAAGAAGAAAAACGAAAGCATATTTTTTTACATTTCCATTCCAACTATTCTAAATTATTTTTAGTCGAATCTAGGCTCATTAATTATATACTAGCTCGCCTGGCAGGCCTTCTACCTTTTACGTTAAACGGCGCGATGAGTTTCCAGTGGGCGCATTCACCCCATCGCCCAGAAATGTTATTGAAGAAAAAAAACAATTAAAAAAATAGTGTTGTAAGGTCTCGGTAAACAGACGATCATTTAAAAAAAATCATGTAAATTGGTGCAGTACAACTCTTTCACGAACTTGCTGAAAATCTGGTTTAGTGTTTTAAATATATAAATTTTAAAAACTAATATCAAAAATGAACTATAGTTATACTTACTTAAGGTTTTCACCGCATCAAATATCAAATATAAAACGTTGAATTTATCTATAAAATAACGCCTCCAAATGGAAACAGAAAATGTCTTTTAAGTTTCTTAATGTTTTTCTCAACTTAATTTTAGAATAAAGCATCGAACACTAAATAACTGTATACACAAAGCATGATTCGCTTGTTTAAATTACCCAGCACAAAAACATCGCATGCTATTTCATCTCTTCTGAAGCAACTTAGGCAACTTTCATATTTGCTCAGAACTGTTAGTAATATTTCTGATGAAACTATATTATTAATGAGACAAGTATCTTCTAAGACTAAGCAATAAAAGAAACTCTATACAAATATTTACCTATACTTCTCTGCAATCTATCAAAATTTTCTACATTGTAAGCCCTTTTTAACAATTTGAGACAAATTGCTGAAATAAAGTGATTATTGCGATTAATTTAAAAAATGCCTCGAGATGTTTGAGTAAACAAGCAAAGAGAAATATAACCTAATTTATTATAAAAAAATATCTATTTTTAATTTATTATAAAGTTACCGAAATGACTATTTATTTCCTTTATATACAAACAATTCTTTAAACTTATTTTTGCTGGATAACTTCAGTTATTATTGCAGAATGTCGATATATACCAATTTTCTGTCTAAATACATTTTTACGTTTTGCCAGTTACTAAGCTTTAATTTTCTTTTTATATTGAAATATATATCCTTAGAGCACTAAATTGAGCATGCCAAGTTGAAAATCAACTTAAAACTTCAAAAAAGGCTACAATGTAATTTGTGCATGGTTCATGCCCTAGATTCAGAGCCTTTTCCAAGGTACACATAATAACTCTCAATGGCGCCTTACGATAGAATCGAATAGATTTTTTTCATTTCTCCCAGTAATTTTTTAAATAAAATAACATTTGTAATTTTTTCTGCAGCATTGAGTTTATCCAAAAATAGGTCATAATATGCATTGCCCCTATATTAGCTTTTGGTTAACTCCAGTAGTTATCGAAATAACCTATAAAAGTGTCGAGTTTGGCATAAAAGTGTCAAGATACAAAAAACAGAGATAGTGGTTAAATACTTAACATATAGAATCATACCCTTGAAAAAAAACATTTTTAGCCATTTTACTGTAACAAAACTTCTTGGGAGAATTATCAAAGTGAATAAATATGCCTAACATAAAATATTGTTAGATATCAAGAAATGAATCTGCATTTTCGGGTACCTTACATTAAATAATAATAAAAACCCATCTTGCTTCAAAATATGTGCTTTGTATGTTTATTCTGTGCTTGCATCAAAAATAATAAATCAATTTCTCACTTTATTCCTTCCCGGTAGGGACTTTGACACTTGTTTCATTGCTAAAGTGAAGTCACGCCTTCTCAGTACCTAGTCTTTGGATAGACAGAGTTCACAGTCGTAGTGAAAGTGAAGGCAAGGTCTAGGGACGGATACCCGAGCAAACCACTTAAAAACCATGATGTCGGACAAAACAAATTACCCGAGGTGGCTAGAATCAATGGTTCAGAATCCCACTCTATCTTCATAGAAATGTACTGCCCTTATGGATTCTTGGGGGGGGGGGGCGTAAAGCTGATAAATACCGGTGCCTTTGCTCTAAGCCAGGGTGAGGGATTGAAATGAGCTATTGGCGTCACGTTGAATAAAACCCCAATTAAACATATATTGCAGAATATCTGCTGTTAACATCGAGGATGCTAGTCGTCAGTTGGTGTAATTTTCCAATTTCGGTAACGTCATACATTACTTTCGTTGACTTTACTCACTAAAGAAGAAAAACGAAAGCATATTTTTTTACATTTCCATTCCAACTATTCTAAATTATTTTTAGTCGAATCTAGGCTCATTAATTATATACTAGCTCGCCTGGCAGGCCTTCTACCTTTTACGTTAAACGGCGCGATGAGTTTCCAGTGGGCGCATTCACCCCATCGCCCAGAAATGTTATTGAAGAAAAAAAACAATTAAAAAAATAGTGTTGTAAGGTCTCGGTAAACAGACGATCATTTAAAAAAAATCATGTAAATTGGTGCAGTACAACTCTTTCACGAACTTGCTGAAAATCTGGTTTAGTGTTTTAAATATATAAATTTTAAAAACTAATATCAAAAATGAACTATAGTTATACTTACTTAAGGTTTTCACCGCATCAAATATCAAATATAAAACGTTGAATTTATCTATAAAATAACGCCTCCAAATGGAAACAGAAAATGTCTTTTAAGTTTCTTAATGTTTTTCTCAACTTAATTTTAGAATAAAGCATCGAACACTAAATAACTGTATACACAAAGCATGATTCGCTTGTTTAAATTACCCAGCACAAAAACATCGCATGCTATTTCATCTCTTCTGAAGCAACTTAGGCAACTTTCATATTTGCTCAGAACTGTTAGTAATATTTCTGATGAAACTATATTATTAATGAGACAAGTATCTTCTAAGACTAAGCAATAAAAGAAACTCTATACAAATATTTACCTATACTTCTCTGCAATCTATCAAAATTTTCTACATTGTAAGCCCTTTTTAACAATTTGAGACAAATTGCTGAAATAAAGTGATTATTGCGATTAATTTAAAAAATGCCTCGAGATGTTTGAGTAAACAAGCAAAGAGAAATATAACCTAATTTATTATAAAAAAATATCTATTTTTAATTTATTATAAAGTTACCGAAATGACTATTTATTTCCTTTATATACAAACAATTCTTTAAACTTATTTTTGCTGGATAACTTCAGTTATTATTGCAGAATGTCGATATATACCAATTTTCTGTCTAAATACATTTTTACGTTTTGCCAGTTACTAAGCTTTAATTTTCTTTTTATATTGAAATATATATCCTTAGAGCACTAAATTGAGCATGCCAAGTTGAAAATCAACTTAAAACTTCAAAAAAGGCTACAATGTAATTTGTGCATGGTTCATGCCCTAGATTCAGAGCCTTTTCCAAGGTACACATAATAACTCTCAATGGCGCCTTACGATAGAATCGAATAGATTTTTTTCATTTCTCCCAGTAATTTTTTAAATAAAATAACATTTGTAATTTTTTCTGCAGCATTGAGTTTATCCAAAAATAGGTCATAATATGCATTGCCCCTATATTAGCTTTTGGTTAACTCCAGTAGTTATCGAAATAACCTATAAAAGTGTCGAGTTTGGCATAAAAGTGTCAAGATACAAAAAACAGAGATAGTGGTTAAATACTTAACATATAGAATCATACCCTTGAAAAAAAACATTTTTAGCCATTTTACTGTAACAAAACTTCTTGGGAGAATTATCAAAGTGAATAAATATGCCTAACATAAAATATTGTTAGATATCAAGAAATGAATCTGCATTTTCGGGTACCTTACATTAAATAATAATAAAAACCCATCTTGCTTCAAAATATGTGCTTTGTATGTTTATTCTGTGCTTGCATCAAAAATAATAAATCAATTTCTCACTTTATTCCTTCCCGGTAGGGACTTTGACACTTGTTTCATTGCTAAAGTGAAGTCACGCCTTCTCAGTACCTAGTCTTTGGATAGACAGAGTTCACAGTCGTAGTGAAAGTGAAGGCAAGGTCTAGGGACGGATACCCGAGCAAACCACTTAAAAACCATGATGTCGGACAAAACAAATTACCCGAGGTGGCTAGAATCAATGGTTCAGAATCCCACTCTATCTTCATAGAAATGTACTGCCCTTATGGATTCTTGGGGGGGGGGGGGGCGTAAAGCTGATAAATACCGGTGCCTTTGCTCTAAGCCAGGGTGAGGGATTGAAATGAGCTATTGGCGTCACGTTGAATAAAACCCCAATTAAACATATATTGCAGAATATCTGCTGTTAACATCGAGGATGCTAGTCGTCAGTTGGTGTAATTTTCCAATTTCGGTAACGTCATACATTACTTTCGTTGACTTTACTCACTAAAGAAGAAAAACGAAAGCATATTTTTTTACATTTCCATTCCAACTATTCTAAATTATTTTTAGTCGAATCTAGGCTCATTAATTATATACTAGCTCGCCTGGCAGGCCTTCTACCTTTTACGTTAAACGGCGCGATGAGTTTCCAGTGGGCGCATTCACCCCATCGCCCAGAAATGTTATTGAAGAAAAAAAACAATTAAAAAAATAGTGTTGTAAGGTCTCGGTAAACAGACGATCATTTAAAAAAAATCATGTAAATTGGTGCAGTACAACTCTTTCACGAACTTGCTGAAAATCTGGTTTAGTGTTTTAAATATATAAATTTTAAAAACTAATATCAAAAATGAACTATAGTTATACTTACTTAAGGTTTTCACCGCATCAAATATCAAATATAAAACGTTGAATTTATCTATAAAATAACGCCTCCAAATGGAAACAGAAAATGTCTTTTAAGTTTCTTAATGTTTTTCTCAACTTAATTTTAGAATAAAGCATCGAACACTAAATAACTGTATACACAAAGCATGATTCGCTTGTTTAAATTACCCAGCACAAAAACATCGCATGCTATTTCATCTCTTCTGAAGCAACTTAGGCAACTTTCATATTTGCTCAGAACTGTTAGTAATATTTCTGATGAAACTATATTATTAATGAGACAAGTATCTTCTAAGACTAAGCAATAAAAGAAACTCTATACAAATATTTACCTATACTTCTCTGCAATCTATCAAAATTTTCTACATTGTAAGCCCTTTTTAACAATTTGAGACAAATTGCTGAAATAAAGTGATTATTGCGATTAATTTAAAAAATGCCTCGAGATGTTTGAGTAAACAAGCAAAGAGAAATATAACCTAATTTATTATAAAAAAATATCTATTTTTAATTTATTATAAAGTTACCGAAATGACTATTTATTTCCTTTATATACAAACAATTCTTTAAACTTATTTTTGCTGGATAACTTCAGTTATTATTGCAGAATGTCGATATATACCAATTTTCTGTCTAAATACATTTTTACGTTTTGCCAGTTACTAAGCTTTAATTTTCTTTTTATATTGAAATATATATCCTTAGAGCACTAAATTGAGCATGCCAAGTTGAAAATCAACTTAAAACTTCAAAAAAGGCTACAATGTAATTTGTGCATGGTTCATGCCCTAGATTCAGAGCCTTTTCCAAGGTACACATAATAACTCTCAATGGCGCCTTACGATAGAATCGAATAGATTTTTTTCATTTCTCCCAGTAATTTTTTAAATAAAATAACATTTGTAATTTTTTCTGCAGCATTGAGTTTATCCAAAAATAGGTCATAATATGCATTGCCCCTATATTAGCTTTTGGTTAACTCCAGTAGTTATCGAAATAACCTATAAAAGTGTCGAGTTTGGCATAAAAGTGTCAAGATACAAAAAACAGAGATAGTGGTTAAATACTTAACATATAGAATCATACCCTTGAAAAAAAACATTTTTAGCCATTTTACTGTAACAAAACTTCTTGGGAGAATTATCAAAGTGAATAAATATGCCTAACATAAAATATTGTTAGATATCAAGAAATGAATCTGCATTTTCGGGTACCTTACATTAAATAATAATAAAAACCCATCTTGCTTCAAAATATGTGCTTTGTATGTTTATTCTGTGCTTGCATCAAAAATAATAAATCAATTTCTCACTTTATTCCTTCCCGGTAGGGACTTTGACACTTGTTTCATTGCTAAAGTGAAGTCACGCCTTCTCAGTACCTAGTCTTTGGATAGACAGAGTTCACAGTCGTAGTGAAAGTGAAGGCAAGGTCTAGGGACGGATACCCGAGCAAACCACTTAAAAACCATGATGTCGGACAAAACAAATTACCCGAGGTGGCTAGAATCAATGGTTCAGAATCCCACTCTATCTTCATAGAAATGTACTGCCCTTATGGATTCTTGGGGGGGGGGGGCGTAAAGCTGATAAATACCGGTGCCTTTGCTCTAAGCCAGGGTGAGGGATTGAAATGAGCTATTGGCGTCACGTTGAATAAAACCCCAATTAAACATATATTGCAGAATATCTTAATCTTTATACAAATTGCACCCGCTGAAATACATACAGAGAACACTGAATATGATCAGTACTTCATAATTAAAAGAACGATTGACAGTTTTAAATATATGTTCCCACCACCCATTCTTGTTATTTGTATATGTATCAAATGACAGATAATCTTAATATAAAAAGACAGAGGCTTAAAAACTTGGCGATATCGCAGTCACAACTAAACCGCATAAAACTTGAAATTTTGTTAGAGGAGTCCTCACAAGCAGATACTTATTAAATTTAAGCAAACAGGATATTTTAAAGGGAATTTTAGATCAAGACGTCATAGCAGTAAAAAAAAATTATAAAAGGAAAGATCAAAATCCTGAACTCACAATATCTATAATACTTATTTTTACTTAATTACTTATTTAGCAGAAAATTAAATGTGATTTAGGGATAACCTGGTTCGAATTTAACATGACGTAACAAAATAGCGGAGTGTGTCGATGTAAAAACTACTTATTGAATTATGTCCAAAAATCAAATGTGGTATAGGTAAATTAGTAGGAATCAAATACAATGAAACAAAATGGCTCCCAATAAAAATTTTTCAAGAAACAGTATATATGTGTTATTAAATGACTATGTACTGAACTAAATTGGGTCTCAATTTACTATTCCTAATAATAAGAAACATTCGTAACAAGGGAACTTTCATGTAAAGGAAATTTACCGATTTTTTTTATTTTAGACTTTACACAGAGTTACACATTAAAGATCAACTAAAAAGGTACACAAAAATTCCTCCGTCTAATATCAGGACCGCATAAGCGGTTGAAAACTAGGAATAATATTTTGTTAAAAAAGCCATTCAAATATACTTTATCTTTTTATTCCAGATTTTGGATGGGATTACACTTTCATCTTTTTAGGAATAACTAAGGAGGAGGTACTAAAAAGTACTTCAACCAAATATTACTGCTGTCAATGACATCCAAGTGAGTAAATACTTAAAACAATATATAAAGTTTATAAACCTTTCAAAGATTGCATGAGATTACACTCTCGTCTTTTTAAGAATATCTAAAGAAGTACCAAAGAGGACTTCTACCGAATATTACAGCTATCAGTGCTATCCAGGGGGTAAAAATGCGAAATAATGTATAATATATATATATTTCATCTTTTTGATAAGTGAGGAGGTACTAAGCAGTAGTTCCTAATATATCCTTAGTAATTCCTAAAAAGATGGAAGTATAGTCCCATGCAAATCTGGAATAAAAAAATAAAGTTTCTTTGAATGCAATCTTCCAAACACAGCGCAGGCTGGATAGACTAATCTAAAAGTTAGACCATATATTCCACAACTCCCTAATTCTTGCTGTCCAAATAAGCCTTGCTTGCCCGCTCCCCCCACCCCGCCACCAGTGTGTAAACTATGGAGAACCTCAGTCCCCTACATACCAGGGTTCTCTGATATACAAATACACACAAAAGCAATATGCAAAAACTCAAAATAACAGAAAAACTATCATATGGAAATGCAAGTAATATTATCAGTATCACTGCTCGGGATCCAAGAAATAAAAACCTTTTACTTACTACACTAAGGCCCTTAAATCGATTTCAACCAACGAAATTTGCTGCAGGCCTAATACCCGTGACAATATCCCCTATAAAAACGTATCGCACTTCATCTCTTACGTTTAATCTCATTCAAAACACTTCACAAAACAACAACCCAACTAACTCCCTTTCCTAACAATCCATTCCATGTTCCCTTTCCCTACCCTCATCCTTCCTTCCCCTACACATTCTCCTTCTCTCTTCGACCTTATCCACCTCTCCCTCATTCATAAAGATCGAACAAAGCCTCAGGTGGCGTAGTCGTCCTCGCATTCGACCGACATGATTTTGATGAAGTTCACTTAAACACCAGATTTGAAGCAACAGCTATCAATATCAAATTTCACTATGTAATATTAAGTTCTTTCTATATTTCTACATCTCAACACACAGA
The DNA here is from genome assembly GCA_030620095.1 of Kuschelorhynchus macadamiae. Classification (NCBI taxonomy): domain Eukaryota; kingdom Metazoa; phylum Arthropoda; class Insecta; order Coleoptera; family Curculionidae; genus Kuschelorhynchus; species Kuschelorhynchus macadamiae. The sequence continues at coordinate 129,712 of JAUTXW010001267.1, read as the reverse complement.
TCCCGATCAGCTCAATCAACTAAATCGACAACTCACTCCCCTTTATAATAGATGTATATTTCAATTCCCACAATCTTATGTGGGGTTTCTCTTACACTGACAAAAAAAAATATTTTCTTCTTGAAAAATGTATTCTTGATAACTCTCCACATTTATTCAATAACCACATAAGTTTATATCCTCCTTCACTGATTCCTTCTCCATAGATCTCACTTTAAGTACAGTTTTTGGAGGATTCTTATCCATCAGCATATAACAAAATTATTTACATGGAATAAATATCACGTCACATTTGAGTGCCCCAAAACCATTTCATTTTCTATTGATCAGTTTGTTGAATCCATTAAAAGATCTGGTAACTCATACATTATTAAATCACACATTAATTTTAAGGCGTCTCCTGTTCCCTGGTGGAGTTAATACTGTAAAAGAGTCATCGACGATGGGAAAAAAACGCTTAATCGCTTTAAACACAACCCTACCACCCAAAACTTCATTACTTCTAAACACGCTATATATATAAATACGTGGCAAAATATGAATCATGGAAAAAAACTATTTATTCATTAAACATTAACACCTCCCATGATATATGGAAAATATATTAAATGGTCGACCTGTAAGAATCATCTCTCACGAATGCAGACAGTACAGATCAAGTGGCGTCAGGCCAACGTACAAATTGTTCCGATGCTCCGATTGTCATTTCAAGCAATAGTATAATCCCTCATAATTTTAAAAATAGCTTGCAAACCCTCACTCTTGATCTGCAAATAATAAAAGAAGTACATAAAGTTAAATACGTGCATTGTCCACAATAATATTATATCCTGTTAACAGACCGATGTGTATGAGCATCAACTAATCAGAGGGAATTTGTTGGCAATTTCTGAGCTTATAATCACGTAGTATTATAGTATTATAGTCTCTACTGCTAAAATCAAATAAATTATACGTTCATGGAAATACAAACTACAAAGTATAAACAACAAAAACTAGATGTAAAAAAATGAAAAATGAAAAATTATTATAACAATGTTTATTATGTTAAAAACAAATAAAATTCGTGTAGAAAGTGTATAATTCGTGACAAAACCAAAAAATATTTTAATTCTTCTGTAAACTAAATTTGTTCGCCTAGTTGACAGGTTAAGATACCAGACAATGTTAAAATACTCAGTATTTTTTTTAATGTTACCTGCATGATGTACTTACTTTAAGGTGAGTCAAACATGCATCTCAAAATGCCCTTTTGCACTAAGAACACTGCTTGTGCCGCCGGAGAAGGCCCCCAGAAATAGATTCCGTAATGAAGGCGAGACGATTTATGAGCAGAAAGGAAAATGCTCAAGATAGTCCTAGTATTTCTAAACGCGTAGCGCAATTGATACAAATTACTACGCAGATTGCTACAGTCATAAAAATTTCATAGAAGTTGCACGTGATATCACTTCGTTTCCTATTTTTATGTCCAGATCCACATTTGTTTATTCTGGGATATACGACACTTAAGATAGGCCATCTTGCCACTGTTTAGATATAAGGAGTTTTGGCAAAAACATTTAAACAATGTTACAGGACACCTCAAGAGATCCTCGGCAGCTGAGATGATAAAGGATGATCCATTCGCAAATAGCAAAACCGTCCATTCATCATTGACCGTCCCCACAATATCATTAATATAACATATAAAAAGGACAGGTTCCATACTAACTTTTATTTCTTGAGAGCCATGTCAAAGCTAGTCTCCTCATACCATATTTTTTTAATATCAGGTGGTGGTTCACGCATTCAAATGTTTTGCTGAGATCACAAGAGTTTTCAGCAGGACACTCATTGCGCTCCATATGCTCTATCAATTTTTGATGGAAATGCTGAATCGCAAGCATTGTGGACTGAGCCATTCAAAATTGAGAAGGAGAGGGGATTTTTTTTCTCTGAAAAATACTACAAACGCGTTAAAAAAACAGTACTCGAATAGATTCGAAAATACGGGTATCAGTGTCCAAACCCCTGCCAGCGGTTGAATAACTTTTTGTCAATAGACACCCTGAGTCTCATCAAAGCTAGCTAAACGCTTACACATTACTTTGTTCTTGACAAGTGAGACCAATTCAGGTTAGGAAAAACCAAGCAGAAACTAAGTTCATAATGTTTGCTTCAGAATGCCTAAATCCCGAAAGTCCGCTTGAAATAGGTGTGAAACATGTTGGCCACGTTTTGAGGGTTTTGTTCTGTTAATATATTAGTGTGAAGAAATATATTATTCTTCTGAGTATTTTCCCCTGTTAACTCACTCAGGAGTCCCTGACAGAACATGAAGGCATCGTGAATACGATTCTTGAAATATATATTTTTTTGTATGGTAAATGCTATTTTTAGCAGTAGTATACAGATTATACGCTAAGCTCAGGATAATGAACTTTCAAATATCCTTGAGTTTGCCTAATCTCGTGATTAACCCAAGGTTTTTTGATTTACGTTTATCTTTTTAAGGGGGCATTCCCTCGGTCGAAATTAACCCATTTTTAGCACTACTCTCTTTTCATTTATTTTGAATAAAGTTAAATATATGGATGTACACTAAGAAGCCCTTGAAAGATTACATTTTTTTCTATGGTTCTCGTGTAATTTTTTTTCAAATTTTTCTTTTATATTCGATATCCACCTGAATATTAAAATTAAGGAATTTTACCATTATTATCTCCCGAAAAATGACCCTAAATTAAAAAACTATTACAAGGCAGTCATACTCTACTAGTTATTTTTCAACTACAGTTTATTTTTCAAAAGGCATAAAGTGTTCATAGGTTTAATTAAAAATAGAAAAAAATTCTATGGTGAATAGAAAAAATTTTATGGGGAATTGTACCACTGCGAGAGCATCTGATGGCAATGTGAAAAGTTTACAATGTGCGTTTATAATATTTCATTTCTGGTGGGAGGCCCTAACTCGGGCAGGACCTACCTAGCTCAGTTTAATATCCGTTTACTGTGCAAGATTTATTTAAGAATCGGTTTTGTAAGGGGCGTGAGAACTGAACTTAACTTATTAAGGAGAATTCAGTTGCAGTGGCGGCTCGTGGTGAATTGTATTGGGAGGTCAAAAACAAATTTAAAAATAGGCATACTTAAAATAAAAATAAATATCTTATCTTTAACTTGAGCATTAAATTCTCTTGAAGTTCAGGCGATTTTCTATAAGCTGTGTCTAGCTGAGTGCGAATATCAACACTTCCGACCGTAGCATAGATCACCGAACATTTCATGAGATCTGTAGAAAACGCATGGTTTTTTATTTTTTCTTTTAAGTGTTTTAAGTCTTTAACACCGGTTTTGCACCATAATGAGTCCAAATAGTCCTTAGAAAACAGCAAACAAACATAACAGTAAAATGATTACAGACTTTACAACCACATATCCAGTTAGCTAAATCGTGCATACTTTTGCGAAAGTTTCTATGAACCTCTTTATTTGTCGTATACTAAGTTCTGGCAAATTGCGACCACTTACCTTGAATTCGGTTATTTTCTCAAAATTAAGTTCGTTGGCACTCTTTAGTTGTTTACTTTTTTGCACTACCGACATTTTATTTCATCTACATTCACAACTCAAACATAGACCACCTTGAAATTGGTTATTTTTGCAAAATTAAGTTCGTAAGCACTTTTTAGTTGTTTATTTTTTTGCACTAGTCACTACCAACATTTTATTTCCCGTATATTTCCAACTCACACACGGATCACAAAAATAAACAAATATATATTACAAAAAACAGTATATAAATCAATTTTCATCGATTAAAAACGTCCGAAACAATATCGAGTTAGAATATTGACCGCACGACCTATGAATAATTGAACTTCCGCATGCCGACATGATGCCGCGATCGATCGAATTATGAGAAGAGACCGGCTGATGACACAAATCGCGATGTCATATTCCATTTGCTATCACGTTCGGCTGCCGCTCGGTAGCTGTGAAATCTTCGAGTCCTTTCGTCAAGCTTTAAGGTAATTAGGGCAATTCGGACTGCCCAGCCTAGCTTAGTATAGCGTATTTTATTATGCCTAAGGAACGCAACGAGACCATTCGAACCGCTGCGCGCGGTAATAGTGTAGCATATTTAACTTTTCCCAAAGTTCGCGTTTTATTACAACTATTAGGAGGGACGGTCAAACGAATAATTTATTTTCTGAAATATTTTTGGGGTCATTGACCAAATGACCCTATGGAAGAGCCGCCACTGTTCAGTTCATTAAATAGTGTCAGCATGTTTAAATAAATATAGTCCTATATGATAATATTACCACGCTTTTATACGAAGGTTGGTGTTTGTGCAAGTCGTAAATATAGGGGTATTTAAGAATGAATTTTTGGACAATATTTAAAATTTTAGAGTAGCATCACAAATAGAAGAATTTCGTTATTTATAACCATTTTCCTGAAAGTTGGTATATGTGTTGTGAGTGTTTAAGAGTACAAATTATAAATTTCTAGTCAATATTAAGGCAATCAAAATGGTGTCTGCACCAGCATGCCGACTGAATTTTGTCATAGGCTGTAGATTCGGTATTTGGGGAAACTGAATGGAGCAAATTATGATGTTTCAGTTTATATTTCAAAATGTAAAATGGCGGCGCCAATATAGCCGATGATATTTGTTATTTGTACGTATTCGGTGGTGGTTTTTAAGAGTGCAAAATACGAACTATTAATGAACGTTTAAAATTTTAAAATGTCGAAGTTAAATGGTGGGTGAATTTAAAGTAGATATTAGGCACTTTTAGTCAACATTTAAGAATCAAACCGCTCACACGGTATACGAACTTTGTCATTTAAAGAGTCACAAATTATGAATTTTTTAATTACCCTTTGAAAATTCAGAATGGTGATGGGAACCTGGCGGACGAACTGATTAAAAGACTTTTAAGACTAGAAAGTGGGAAATCATTAATATATTAAACATTTAAAAACTACGCTTTTGTAAAAACTACAAGGTAAAAATAACATTTGAGCATATATATAAATACATTTTCAATAGTTATCAGCATAGGTTGTTCGTTTTTTTAATATATATATTTAAGAAAAATCCTATGTGACAAAACAAAATGGCGGCCTAATAAAATGTTTAAATTCCATTCCTGGAACAAAACTTTTTTATGGCGGAAAATAATGATATAATTTATTTTTTGTGGAATACGTAAATAATGTTATGAAAAATAGATAATAATAATAACTTTTAACTTACTTTTACTTACTTTACCCGGAACTTCCATGGTTATGAATCTTTCATTTTATTAGGAATAGTGAACTGTTACGCGATTTAGTTCGATACATAGTTATTGAGTATTTAGTAACACATATAATATCTTTTCGAACATTTATATTGTGCACCGGTTTGTACCACCATATTGGATTTATACCAATATTATACCAGTTTCTACCTATGCCATACTTTGACTTTTTTTTACATTGACATGTAACATGACATGACACACACCGCCGTTTTGTTTCGTCATGTTGAATTCGTACCGTAGTTTATTATTTATCAAATTTATTTTTTTGCAAAATTTAAAGTTAGTCGAATAAGAAGAATTTTTGCGTTGATTTTTTAAATATTTCATTTGGCCGCCATTTTGTTTCGCCATCTTGAATTTGTATCACAACTTTACGAGTTTATCTCTATATGTATATAAATCGGATAATTAGTTTTTTAGTAATAAGTTTTTAACTAGGTCGCCATGTTGTTCCACCAAACTAGATTTTTACCAAAGTATTATCAGGTCATCCCCATATAGGTTGATAATGTTTGACCAAAATTTGAAGTCAATCGAGCAAATAGTTTTTAAACTATGCCGCGAACTGACAGACCGACAGAATTGATAAACCTTTTTTTTTGGCATCTAGAGATGCTAAAATATGAAGAACCTGGTGATTTTCTCACGATAAAAAACATTTTATTAGGCATCTTAAATTCAAACCACAATTTTATCAGTTCATCTCTATACCATAATTAATTATTGAACAAAATTTGAAATCAATCCATTAAGTAGTTTTTTAAGGTTGGATTTTTAAACATTTTATTAAGCCGCGATTTTATTTCGCCATCTTGGATTCGTACCAAAACATTCCCAGTGAATTTTCTCATAACACTTGATTTGTATGCGACATTTGAGGTAAATTGGGTAAGTAGTTTTTTAGTAATACTTTTTTTAGAACTTCACTAGGCCGCCATTTTCTCTCGCCGTATTGAATTTTTACCAAAATGTTACCAGGTAAAAACGGACCTTTTCTTATTTTTTTCCTTAATGAGGTTGATTTTTTTCCACAAATGTTCTAAGGTATATAAGCGTGCAAACAAATTTTTAATAGATTACCACATATTTTATATGACCATGAATTGGGCTTTTTTTGATGCTTGCAAATTTCGCAGATTTAATATCTTTATAGACAACTGAAAACAATTTGGAAAGGAACCTAACTGGAAATTCCTTCCTGAATTTTTACTTCTCTCGTCAAAGGGAAGTATTGTAATCATGAAAAAATAACTTTCCGAGGTTTTTAAAGGTCTTCACGTTTTAGGATCTCTAGATCCGAAAAAAACATGTTTCAATTCCGTCAGTCTGTCGGTCTGTCTGTATGCAGCATAGCTTAAAAACTATTTATCCCATTGACGTTACATTTCGGTCAAAAATCAAGTGTCCGAAGAGGATGGTAAAAATCTAATATGGTGGAACCAAATGGTGGCCTAGTGAACTGGCAAAAAAAATTGTTAATAAAAACCTACTTATCTAATTTACATGAATTTTTGCATACAAATCGAGTAATACGTAGAAATCATCTGGTAAAATTTTGGACGAATCCAAAATGGCGGCCTAGTGAAATGTATAATAAAATATTACTAATAGACTACATATCCAGTTTATCTGAAATTTTGCACAAAAACCAAGTATTACTTAGAAATCAACTAGTAAAATTTAGGTACGAATCCAAGATGGCGAAGAAAAATAACCTATAAAAAAACTACTGATTAGATTGATTTCAACGTTTCTGAAAGAATTAAGTAAGATATCGAGATGAACTGTTAAATTGTTGTACGAATTCAAAACGGCGGAACAAACACATCGTTTGTAAGTTCGAAAAAAAAATCCTTCTAAGGTTATACATAGCTTCAAGCTTTAGCTTTTATAGATGCCCAAAACTTGTTTTCTCAATTCCGTCGGTCTCTCTGTCTGTCAATTTGTGGCCAGCTAAAAAAGTATGTACTTACCCGATTGACTTCAAATTTTGGTCAAAAATTAAAGATCTTATGGGGATAACCTGGCAAAATTTTGATAAATATCCAATATGGCGGCCTGTTGAGATATTAAAAAAATGTCACTAAAAACTCATTATCCAAATTTTCTCAAATTTGGCAGAAAAATCAAGTGTTACATAAAAATGAATTGGTAATATTTGTAACATAATTGAAACAGCCTGAAAGACGACCTATTAGAATAATTTTAAAATTGCTCAAGCATCAAGTGTGATATTGAGATAAACTAGTAAAATTGTGGTACGAATACAAAAGAGCGAAATAAAATGGCGACCAAATAAAGTGTTAAAAAAATCAACGTTAAAGAATTCTCTTATTCATTTGACTCAAATGTCTCACAAAAATTAAGTGTGACATATAGATTACGTTGTGTTTTCTTTCGATCCTAGCTCCGTCGAATGTAATGTCTTAAGTCCAGGTTTCTCCGATCATGAAGCAATTTTCACAAAATTTTCAATTACATCCAAAGCCAAAAATTCCTCTAGACAAGTAGGCCGTATTTTTTCGGTATGAAATTTCATTAATTTCAAACACCTATGTCAAATAACTGACAGGGACTCTCACACTTATGATGTCGACACTGAATTTTCTCGTTTTATAAAAACTCTAACTAATATAGCTTCTGAATCTTTTCCTCTTAGGCCTATCAAAAATAAAAGAAGTAAACCCTGGTCCACTAAAGGTTTACGTATATCTTCTAAAAACATGCGGTCACTATCTCATTTAAAGAAATTTTCGGACAGTGTCTTTTTTCATAATTATGTAAAATTATACAGAAAAATTTATCATAAGACTATTAAAGCCGCCAAAGATATTTATTACAATAATAGACTTTCTAACGCCAAAAATGTAGCTAAAGAAACCTGGTCTATCGTAAATGATTTAAGAAACAAAACTCCTTTATCCAACACTATCCTTACCTCTCCTGAGGACCTAAACAATTATTTTGTAAATGTAGCCAAAGATTTGACTAAATCCGTATCTCAATCTAATGACCCAATTTCATATCTCTCTAATCATAGGGTAAACCTGCACAGTTTCTTCTTTTCACCAGTAGTTTTATCAGAACTTCGCAGTACAATTAATGATATCAAAAATAAATCTTCCTCGGGAATTGATGGGCTTACTTTAAAAATGTATTCAAGTCTGCCGGAGTGCACTCTAGAGCATCTGACTGCTTTGATAAATATGTCTTTCCAAAATGGTACTTTTCCAAGCTGCCTTAAAACTGCAATAATCATACCTCTTCACAAAGGAGGTGTTTCAGAAGAAGCTTCGAACTATCGCCCAATTGCACTTCTCCCTACGCTATCTAAGATCATCGAAAGACTGGTTAAAAAAAGGCTTTTATCATTTCTGTCTAGATATGAAATACTTACAAAACATCAATTTGGATTTTTAAGTAACAAATGCACAAGCGATGCCATGTTTTCCCTTCTTAATAGAGTTTACTCCAGCCTAAACAACCATCACGCTACGGCAACAATTTTCTGTGATTTTTCCAAAGCTTTCGATTGTGTGAATCATAATATATTAACTAACAAGCTGCAGTACTATGGATTTAGAGGGGCTCCTCTCGATTGGTTTAAGTCATATCTTAGCAACAGAAATCAAGTTGTGAAAGTTGACAACAGGATGTCTTCTTGTAGGCCAATGGAATATGGAGTGCCTCAAGGCTCGGTACTAGGCCCTATCTTGTTTCTTCTGTTCATAAACGACATGGCTAATTTAAACATTAGTGGAAAAATATGTCTCTTTGCGGACGATACCAGCTTTACGTGGAGCCACCCAGATGTCACGGACCTACATAGGATTGTATCTAATGACCTAATCACCATTAAATCCTGGTGCGATTCTAATCTCCTATGTTTGAACATCTCTAAAACGAAAGTCTTGTCTTATAAAAACACGCTGCAACCTTTTGACCTTAATGGCACCACTATTGATGTCGTAAACTCTGTAAAATTTCTAGGGCTTCTTGTAGATGATTCTTTAAAATGGGATCCACATATCGACGCTTTATCAAGGAAGTTGGGTTCTGCTTGCTTTGCGTTAAGATCTGTTTCCGAGGAGCTTAGCTTTTCTACCTCTAGAACTGTTTATTTTGCTCTTGTTGAGTCGCACCTCAGATATGCTATTCCATTCTGGGGTACATGTTGTGCGACTCAATTTGATCGAATTTTTATACTACAAAAAAGAGCTGTTCGTTACCTACTGAGACTTAACAGTAGAACTCACTGCCGAGATTTCTTTAAAAGATATAAAATACTAACCCTTCCTTGCTTATTCATTTTGGAATCGGTTTGCTTAATTCGTAAGCATGCACCTGCTCTATTAGAGAGACCTTCTCACAACTACCCTCTCAGAAACACTGAGCACGATCTCTATCTTCCAACCCCACACTCAGAGTTAATTAAAAGATCAGTAATCTACAATGCAAAAAAAATGCATAATCACCTGCCATTTAACATCAAATCCATAATATCTCTGACTTCATTTCGCAAGGCTTTGAAATCATTCTTACTGGAAAGCGCCTTCTACACCGTGAACGAGTTTTACAACACATAAATTTATCCTTATGAACCCCTAGTGTGATAGTTGCCATTACCAACCATTTTTACCGAATTTTGTATATGTATTTTTTTAATTGTTTCGTACTTTTTTATTTTTTATTTTTTACTTTGCTTTTTTATTTTTTTTACATTATATTTATGAAAATGTTTATAACATAGTACGACTGACAAAGTACATTTCTAAAGTACTTCTTTTAGGATTCTATTATATTAATATTCTAAATTCTTGATTTAAATATTATTTTTCTATAATATTTATGATGTGTTTTTGTTTTGTTTTGTTTGCTAATTTTGATGTTTGTAAACTATTTTTTTTTTACAACAGCTTTGTCCACAAAATTGTAAAATTTTTTTGACAATAAAGCATTTATTTATTTATTTATTTATTATGAATAAATTAGTACGAATTCAACATGGCGGAACAAATTAGCGGTGTTAAAACAATCAGTGTAAAAACTACTTACTCAACTTATTTTAAATTATGTCGAAAAATCAACAGAATGGAGCTCAATAAAATTTTTTGTAAAGATAGTCTATGTATACGTGTAACTAAATGACTATGCGTGGAGTTAAAATCACTACTCGTAAGAAAAGGAAAGATTCATAACGAGGGAAGTTCCGGGTAAAGGAATTTTACCTATTCAGTCTTTTGTCTAAAAAAATTAAAGAAAATGCAATTAATCTATTATGTATTACTAAATGACTATGTGTGGAACCAATTCGGGTCATACTTCACTATTCCCAATAAAATGAAATATGCGTAACGGGTGAAGTTTCGGGTAAACGAAATTTGCTTATTTTTTCTTTAATAAAACTTTTATAGGAAAGTATCGATCTGGAGTTATTGGTTAATAGGATATTTAAGTAACTTTTAGAGGCGTAATTTAATAAAAAAAAAAATTGACAGTTGCCAAAAAAAATTGTTTTTTTCCACGTGACTTTTGAACTACTTAAAATTTTTAAATACGGTTTGCACAGATTTATGTGACATTTAGTGGTATATCATTTTCTTTTTAATATTATGACAGCTGTCAAAAAATCGGTTTTTCCCTAGTGACACTTGAACTGCTTAAACTTTTTAAATACAGTTTTCACACTTCCATATAACTTTCAGTGGCGTAATTTATAAAAAAATTGACAGCGTCAAAAAACAGTTTTTTTCCTTGACTTCTAAACTACTTAAGTTTTTAAATCCGATTTTGACAGTTCCATGTAAGTTTTAATGGCGTAATTTGTTTAAAAACAATATTTCGACTAGTGTCAAAAAATATTTTCCCTGTAACTTTTGAACTGTGTAAAATTTTTAAATACGGATTTTACATTTCCATCTAACTTTAAATGGCGTAATTATTTGAAAAAAGCATTTGGGCGCCTGTCAAAAATACTTGTTTTTTCCTGCAACTTTTGAACTGCTTAAAATTTTTAAATTACATCATTTCATGTAACTTTTAGTTACGTAATGTATTTAGAAAAATATTTTGACAGCTGTCAAAAATATAAATTTTGGATAATATCTAGTCTTTACTTCTGAACGGATGATTGGTCATCGCATCAGATTGCTTTAGTTCCTTACAATCCAAAAGTTTATATCCCCCACTTAGTTACACATGGTATTCATAACTTAATCATTAGGGCCAACAGGATTCATTCTACAATAACTTTTATGTGGATTCTTAATGATGTTGGTATTGATGAAAATGAACATGCCCTCTAGCCAAACACCACTTGCAATGCCTATCTTACATCCTCTCCTAGACTATGATAGGGACAAACAGCCTCTCATTCATAAGGAAATTAAAAACCTGTGTCAGCTGGAATGGGATCTACAAGAGGGAAACAATAAGTTGTTTGAGATTAAACAAACTTATCTTTTATACCATACCCAAACTAAACAGACATGAAAGTATTATAATGAACAGGATGAGGATCGGACATTTGAAACTCACACCCCCATAAAATTTATTGTAGAATGAATGCTATCGGCCCTAATGATTAAGTCATGAATATCATGGGTAATTGAGTAGGGAGATAAAAAGTTTTGTAGTTAAACTATTTAGAAATCGAAGCGTCTTTTGTATAGGGAAATATATCTACTTTTATTTTAAGTACCTGATTTTTCAAACAATATTAGAATTGACGATTTTTATGACAACTTTTTTTTAGGTGTGAAATAAGAAAATACATACTGACCCTGTATATTGCGTTATATCCTAATGTTTCTTGGTTTGTCATTAAGATAATGACAAAGGAATGCATTTCTCTGTTTACAAATAAGTTGTTTTCTAATAATTGTCTATCTATTGCATTTTTGGTACGAAGCAAAATGTCGACAATAGAAACAAAAATGTGTATTTTGTTTATTCTAATTTTACCAATTTTCTTTGTTAGTAGTAACTTGATTAGGCTACCACGAACTATACGAGGTAGGTTTATTGGCAATAATTTTTCATTCAGTTTAAAACAATTTGGATTAGTTTCTTATTTCACAATTTCGGGAGAAATCCAGGAACATAAATACCAATACCAAGATTTCTTTTTTTAACTTTACTGGACCCCGTAACAATGTTTCATTTCATTCATTCATTCAAAGTTCAAAAATCACCTGTCATATAAAAACATTTAGAGCATACATCGTGACATGTGATAATTTGTTTTTAATTGAAAACTCTTCAAAATATAAAATAAAAATTATTTAGTTTGCTACCTAATATTCTTATGGTTTAACAAATTTAATCCTATTTTTATAAATATGTGTTCAATTACTTTTTTCGTATGTTTGGAACAATATTACATTGAAAATCTCGCTTTATTTAAGTGGTAAATAGCATGGTTTTTAGTACTTTCTCGAAGTTCTCAAAATGATCTTTCTATTTATTCTATTGAGAATTGCTTTGGGTACGCCAAGAAAAGAAATCAGTTTCTAAAATAAGTAAAAAGGCTTCACGGTAAGAACGCTTCGCCAGTTGTACTAAATCTGCAATAAGAAAAGCATATGCATACCCCTTTAAACGGAGATAAAGATGAAAAAGAATATGATATGAATGTTGAAAATTATAAAGAATTGTATTTGTGGGATATTTTTAAAAATATTTTTTTTCCTGAATTTGTAATTAAATAAGAATTTTCCGAACAGTTCTTCGGATTTCTTTTTTTCTAGTGTCGTTTTGTTCCAATTCAGTGTCTGCATCTAAAAATAAAATGCGATAAAAATGTGACACCGATTTTTTTTGCAAATAATTATTAGCATTTCATTTTTTTTTAGTAAATAATTATTATTGGTGTAATCATAAGATTTTTTAGACATACCAAAAATATATTTTCGTAATTTTTTGTTGCAAAATCATCAGGTCCTCTTTTTAAGGAAACAATTCGACTTTAATTTTTTATTTTCACTTTTTACTCTAGAGTAAATGTGCAATATTTTGGCACATTAGTCAAAAACGGATTTTGCAGCTTCTTTGATCTAATTTTATTTTTCATTTTTTTGTCAGCATATTTTGTATTTTTCTCAAAATATTCTCTTCGGTCTCGTTATCTTTCTCAACATATATAACAAGATTATTTTTATAAAGGTATCTTTAGTTCTTCTTAAAGCGTTCTTTCACACAAGCGTTTTCTTCTTTGGGACTTTGCACTTCGTCTTGTACAGAGCAATGTGAATTGTATTAACTGATAAGTGTTCAGATCCACAACAATAGTATAGTTCTTTTTTATATTCACTTTGACTGCAAACAGTTTACTCGTTCTCAATGAATGATTTTTTTCAACTTATACTCGTTATAAACGTCGACGATCTACGTCCATGACCTCCAAAATCTAATCCCTGCGGGACATTGACTTAGACCATTTTTGATACAAATTTGAAACCAATCGGCTTAAAACGTTTTTAAGTTAACGTGCTCCAAATTTTGTTTACACATATTCAAGCAGACATCATTCTTTTTTTTAACCGACTTCAAAAAAGGAGAAGGTTCTCAATTCGACCTGTATGTATTTTTTTTTGTTGTTGTTGAAATCCGTTCACCCATTTTTTAGTAATAATAATATAAAAAAACACAGGTATAAAGGTGATAAAGGCAGCGAGCCTTATAATTAAATTTACATTTTAAAAAATACCCTTTTCAAACTAACCCCATCCATTAAAAGCGTGCAAACATAGTTATGTTTTATATATCTCTTTTGCTATCCCGTTATGTAATTTTATGTGTTCAGGGTGACCATGCAAATGTGCAACCTCAAAACTGGTATTTTACTTGACATTCTCAAAAAATGAACATTCGGTATGAATAAAACGTTATTAACCGACTATCCTCATTATAATTTTTAGCTGACTTCAAAAAAAGAGTAGGAGGTTATCGACCCTATGTATTTTTTTATGTTTGTACATCGATTACTCCGCGATGGTTTAACCAATTTAGATGGAATTTTCAGGGGATATTCAGGATATTGACGGAGTGGTCCCATAGCAAGGATATTCAAAGAATTTTAAAATGGCGGAATAGTGCCATTTTGTTTTTTGCGCCAAAATATATTGCAAGAAGTTTATTAATATTCTTTTACTTCCATTATTGGCTCAAATTCAGATAACAGCTCAACTATTTTTAAAAAGTTGCCATCTCTCTCTTTTTCTCTCTTTCTCTCTCTCTCTTTATATGTTCTGAAATGGTAATGCTGGGTAGTCTTTTACGACGACACTTACATAATATGTACAGGACGAGTAGGCTGACTAGAAATACTATCGTTAAGATCGTGAACCAAGACAGGTGTTTAGAGACAAAAGGCTGATTAATTTGTCTAGCTCTTCGGAATATTAATCCAATTTATGCTGGGCAGTATCGACATGTTCTACGTCTATCTTGTTCAATTTTTGGGCTTTAAGTTCTGGAATGTGAATCTTCGACGTGATGTGTTGGCAGCAGTTATAGGGAATTATGACTGGGTGGCTTTTATAAGTAACGTTTTGAAATTGGATATGCTAAAAATTGAGGTATTCATTTTAAATATATTAATATTATTAGCATTAACATAATTTTAGGATAAATTACGTTAAGGATGCTTTGTGCATATCAGCATAAACATAAACTTAGGTTGTGTTAGGTTAGGTTGGGTTTTGAATGATGTGACATGTCTATTTTCACATAAAATACACTAAACAAATGTGTAGCAAATTGCACAACAGCACAATAATAAATATAACTATTGATTAAAACAGGAGAAAAGTGTAACCGCAGTTAGTTAAATTAGTTTTAGTGCTGTGCTGAAATAATACAGCTATTACTAGAAATAACTGAAATCATCTGTCAAATACTGTAATAACAGTTGTGTTTTTGAGGACAATACGTGAAATGACTAAGTAGGCAATTCAGGGTATGATTAATTTCACTGTTTAACGCCGACATATAGATGGCGCTTTTTATATAACTTTAGTTTACATGATTGTAGCAAAAATTTATATGCTCGAACTTTCCGAACCTCAAACGTATTTTGCTAGTGAAGCCCAAAATTTTAACTTAGGCCTCAAATACTTTAAAACTGACCTGTACAATAAAACTTTGTATAAATAGAACTAAAAAGGTTGAAAGAAAAGTTTGTATAAAAAACCGACTTAAAAAAACTGAAAAGAAAAAATATTTAACCTTATTAAGTCGGTGTCAAACAAATAAAAACAAATAAAGAAACTAATATATAAATGTTTTTTCTGATGTTCTTAGAAATTAAATATGAGTGTGACGCCGACTTCGATAAAATACATTTTTATTTTTCACTTTTCAGTGTTTTTTTAAGTCCAATTAATATTTTTATAAAACATTTTATCCAAAATATTTCTATCTCTGTGTTGTTATCTCTAGCTCTACATTTTATTTGGGGCTTCAACTAGTATTTAAATTGCTAGAAATATTTTTGATATTTCAATAATAATACAAATGTAGATAAAGACAGGTTTCCAAATGTCTAAAATATATAGCAGAACATAACATATTTTCTGTGAAAATGTATAATTTTTTTTTAATTGTAGCGTCCCTTCGCTTACTTGGGTTAGGCCCCTGGTGTGTGGGTTGCCTCTCCCATTTTTGTGATGACGATCCTAATATTATTCAGGGTTATTGTTGTGGATGTGCAAGATTTACAGGTAAGTGATTTCTTAGAGGAGTTAATCTTACGGAAATTGTAAAAAAATACTACTCTTCGTCTCGTTTTTTTTTAAATAAATATATTGGTGAAATCACAAGAATGAGTTTTGAGTATAGTATTGAGGCGATGTTGGTGCGATAGAAACAAAAAAAAACACATTTTCTTCGTTTTTAAATTTCCGATAAAACTGCGCTGGTTTTAGAAGTCCTATTCAAAAGCTACAAAATAACAAAAACCTCATAACAAAAATAATCTTAGAATTTAAATTACAGTCTTACTTGTGCTAATAGATTTTCATAAAAATTTTTATAATTTTAGTGATCGTTAATACGCGTGACAAATTTGAAATATTGGTTTCTAACGACTAAAAACTGTAATTCAATTTCTCAATTGAATTGTCTGTAGTTTTTGTGCAATCGGCTAAACTAAATGTTTTATTTTTTTAAATATGGATTTTTTATCCTCTACAAATCATTTATTAAATTTAAAAAATCTTTCCAATTTCTTAATTTAAAAAGTAATACAATTTTCGAATTTTTAATGTGTACTTTTAAAATTAATTGTAGAGAAAAAAGCTATTATAGTCAAAACAAAAAATATAACTATTTTTAAATAAAATACATTTTAATACATTTTTAAATAATAGTGTTTTAAGTTAAGTTTAAGTTTTAAAAAGGCTTATTGTTAGATACTTAAATATAAAATAAAATGTATTTTATTTAAAAATACAATATTATAAATTATAATTCTATTAGTTATTAAAAATAAATTTTACTAACTATTTCGTTTTGCTTTTAAATATAATCGCTTTCTTCTTTACATTTAATTATAAAAATAAATATTTAAAATTTAAAAAAAAACCAATTTTTATCAAAATTTTTATTTTTTTTCGAATTAAGAAATTAGAATAAAAGTTGGTTTGTGCAAAAACTACAGACAATACAATTTTTAATTTGAATTGCATTTTTTAACCGTTCAATTGGATACAAAGACTTAAAATTTAAACTCTTGCCAGTGACTTTTAAAAGTTTCTTGTCATCTGTTTTTGTCAAAATTTGTCAGAATATTTACGTAATGCTGTGTTTGTTGTTTTGTAGGTTATCTATTTGAAATTGACGTCCAAAACCACGAAGTTTTATAGAGCATTTATAAACGAATAAGTTTGTTTTTTTTGGTTCGTATCGGATTAATAGATTATGCTTTTTTAAAATGTAAATTGTCAAAAATGTCACTGTTATACAAAAGTCAAAAAATGTATATTCTCCGGTAGTCGTCACCGAGCACAGAACGCAATTGTTTTCTGTGCTCGTTGATAGTCGTGCAATGCTCAGAACTCCCTTTGTGATCCCACCAACATGTTTAAGCAAAATAATCCGAGAAGAAAATATCCATTTTCAGGAAAATTTACTTATTAAAGTAAATTGACTCTACTATAATCCATCAAGAGGAGTTATTATAATTAGAGCATAAATTTTAAAAAATCGGAAAATTCGGTTTTTCCGAAACTTAACTGTGGGGATATTTTTCTAAAAATAAAGAAAAAATATATGTAACTTTTATTTTTTTCCTATTTTTTAATCAAGTTTCTCCTTTTATTTTCATTAGCACAACCACCTAATTTTTTTACAATGAGAGAAATTCCGGGTAAATCGAATTTACCCATTTTTTATTTGTTTTTTAATTTTTGGTTTCTGTACTATACTAAGAATATATTTTTACTAAAAAAATTCAAACACATTCCCAATAGGTATTTTTTCATTTAAGGCATATACAAAACGCAATCTAAAAATGTAAAATAGTGAAAGTTTTAACATATAAAAAAAACTAAATAAAGCAAAAAAAGAAAAAAAAGAATGTCAAAATTCTATTAGGTCACATCTATATCATATTTGATTTGTATGCAAAATTTGAAGTCAAGATACTGATTTCTTAAACATTTTGTAAGGTTGTCATTTTATGCTGCCAGCGTATATTATCAAAATTTTGCCAGTTCACCTTTGTACGAAAATTAATTTTTCTGCAAAATTTAAAGGCCGCCATTTCAAGTCGCATTACTGGATTTATACCAAAACTTTATTTAGTTTACCTTTATATCTTGATTTTGGAGAGAAATTTAAAATTAATGAGTGGTACAGTAGCACAGCAGATTATCGCGAACAGACAGGCAGACAGACAAACCGATAGGCACACCGATGTCACTTAAAGGTCTATATAAGAGTAAATTCTTACGAAAAACACAACATAAATTTTATGTACTAATGACAATTTAGACAAAACGTTTTTATATTACATTTAATTTTTTTTTTTGTAATTTTAGATTTTTTACCGGTCACCTGTCCATCTATCCTAAGGTGTCCATTGAACACTTACCAGTTGTGCTTGAGATATGAATACATGATGCAATGTTGCTGCTGAATAGATCCAAGAGATATTACATGTAACTTAATTTTTAAAATATATAAATATGTTTTAAATTGCTCACTTTTTCTTTTGTGTTTATATAAGTCCACTTCGACTGAAATAATATAAAAAAGGAAAACCGTTTATGTAAATGCGATATATATCTAGTTTTTGTTTTTTTTTACAAATCAAAAATAAAATCGGATTTTATATTCTTACATTCCGGTCACTTTTTAGTGAAATCAATTTTCAAGCGTCATTTTCTCGAGAACAGTTGAATTTGGGTATAGGAAACATATAACAAAAATATTTAGAATATTCAGGATAATACGAAAATGCAATAATATACAGGGCCAAGTACAGGGCACTCTATTTAGAAAACTGATGCAGCCACCGGTTTAGAGTAGAAGCGGCAACACGTAAAATTAAAAATATTTTAAAAATAACGTATGTCTTCCTGTACGGACATGTTCGCTTGTTTGTCGGTTGTTCAAATCGTGTACTTACTTAGTGAACGAATACGGCCGCATGGCGAGGAACGTATGCGTTTGTTTAGTGTGGACGTAAAGTATATGAACAGGGAACGTATACGTTTGCTTGCGGATAGGTTCGCCCACTTGTCGATACTTCAAAAGAAAAATCACTTCACGTTGTCAATTTTGTATGTATTTTCACATAGTCGCCCGGACGCTCAAGGAAGCAGCATGCTTTAATATCCCATTTATTATTTATACATGTTCTTTACAATCAAGTTCAACCCCGTTGTAATCAACACGGCTACACCTTCGGTTATTATGGAATCTTGTATTGAAAAAGTTTCTGTTTAAATAATTTGGGTCTGAATATTTGTTTATTATTATTTGATGTATTAAAATTATTACTATCGTTCCTGTCAATGTTCCGGAGGGAACTCCTTGATTGCACCTGATTTCTAAAATTTACTCTATTTGAACCCCTATATATCTATTATTATTATTCGCCTTTAGCCGCAATATTTCTGTCGGGACACCTAACGACATTTCTTCGTCTTTAGCATCCCTTATCGCATCGTTTAAATTTAAATAGTTTCGGGCCTTTATAATAATTGTTAAATTATGAATATTGAGACCGTTCACAAAGGAATTAATTGCGATCTGTTCATTAACAGGCCGAACTCTCATTTTGTTCATTTTTCGCTTTGTGTTAACGTAAGATCAACTAATAACTACTCAAGTAATATTCCAAATTAATCCGTTGACATAGAATTTTGTTTGGCACTGTTCAGCTTTCGTTCTAATCTCGTTTTCCATTGCCTTTTTGACACGAATAAAAATATACCACCCTATGGCATCAACCATCAATACTACTACATTTAGGGTTAGAACATCTTGAGTGGAGCCAAAACTTGCTTCTTTGTGGTTGGTATTACTTTTTTGTCCTCCGCTGTTGCCCGCCTGAACTATAATAACTTCTGCCACTTCGCTCTGTGTTTTCCCATCGCTATCCCTTACACCGATTCCATTCATAGTTCTTAGAATAGGGTCGCCATGTGATAACTTTCCTTAGAGGTAACCAGGGGTCCAAAACAGACACTTTTATAATAGTAAATGTTGAAACTGTTGACCATTAACGGCCTTGCAGTAATACAGGTTCTGTTCGAAGCGACTTCTGACATTTTGTAACATCTCTGGTGTTAGGAGATGACATTCGTTAGTTATTTGCTCCCGTAGATCTTGGAAGCTTCTTGGTTGAGTGGCATACGTTTTTGATTTTAAGTGTTCTTATGAAAAAAATTCAGTAGGTTCAAATCTGGCGATCTTGGTTGCAACTCAATAGCACTCCTTCTGCCAATCCACCTTCCTGCAAATGCTTGGTCTAAATATTCACGTATAGGTCGCGCATAATGCGATGGAGTGCCATCCTGTTGAAACAGCATTTTGTGCATAGCGTCCATCGTTTTCCACTATTTCAGTTATGGCAGGATCGATTGCAGTCTCTAAGAGTTCTAAGTAAATTTCCCCAGTTAATGTTTGTGGTAAGAAAAAGGGACCAACTACATGGTCACCGAAGATCCCAGCCCAAAGTTTAACTTTTGTGGATTTTGCCTATACGCTTAACGAAAAATTCTCGGATTTGTGTCACTCCAATAACGGCAATTGTGGCGGTTCACAGTGCCATTGAGAAGAATGAGCATTCGTCGGAAAACCAGATGTTAAATAAGAAATATGGGTCCTGATTTACTCGTCCGCTCATGGTCTCGCAGAATTGCAGACGCCTGTCAAAGCCATCATCGTTATGTTCTTGTACTAATCCTATTTTGTGCGGATGGAAATTTATGTTTTTTTTCCGTTGAATGCTAATTCGATTAACACTTGACAAAGTGACCAACATTCTCGTACTTAGCGTTGAACAAGTGACGTGACCAAGAATAGCTACTTCCGCTGCTTTATTGACCACTGGATTCGCAATATCTCGCTTTTTGTCACCAATCGATCCAGTTACTCTAAATTTGTGCACCAGTTCTAGTATATACTTCAAATGGACATGTTTATCAGGATGCCACTAATTAAAAATATCTGCAGTTGTATATCCAGATTCATAATTTGCGAAGAAGATTGAAATCAATTCCACTCTTTGGTCTTTTGAATAAACCATTTTTATGCACCCGCGATGTAAAATACCAACCACGTAAATGGTAGAAATAAATTAACTGCCGCTAATTTACCATCTGCTCGTTTGACTGATGGTACGACACTTTTGTAGTTTTTTTATGTGATTCTGTAATTCAATACGTAGATAAACCAAACATCCCATTTTTTACAAAGTACGAAGGAGACAAGTACATCAGAAATTCGATTTATTGAATTTATTCATTGGGCAGTTTTTATATTGAATAAATTTTCCATTTTAAGTTCTGTAAATAAGATGTAGCCGCATGAACTAGGTGTCTTTATACAGAGAATCGCAAGACATTTCAAAGGAGGTGCAACTCGACACCCTCTTTAATTGAACATTTTTGGGGTGAATCTTTTTTTCTAATTTTAGTTTAATAAACATAAATTTCAATATCATGAATTACTTAAATCACAATTTAGTAAGTTTTGTATCAGTCATAAAAAAAATAACAAAATTTGTTTTAACGTTTTTTTGTTTTGAAAAAAAAAATTGTCATTTTATTAATTAACTATTTCAATTCCATTGAATTTTATACCTTTTCAACTAAAATAGAACATTTAAAAAATTACATTTCTGAAATTTTGATGCGTCGCCATTTTTTCTTTTTTTTTAAACCGTCGTGTGCGAGGGTTTTGTTAAATTTCAGAATAAATACCCAAATATATATAAATATATATATATATATATATATATATATATATATATTCTATATTTTTCAGAACATTTTATCCTTGTTAAAAGTTAGTACCTCAAAAAATAATCATATTTGACATAGCCGTTTGGAACACAGTGATCTAGAAATAATAAAGAAAGTTAGTGGGATACATATAAATTTAAATAAATGCCGCAGGAAGTTAACTTGGTACAGCTGTTTCGAGGAATATTGATTTTAGTATTATTACATATAGACTGGACCCATGCAAACTTTAGTACCAGGAAACAAAAGATACATACTTAACAATGATAGATGATTTCAGCTGATATACGAAGGTTCATTTATTTAAAAAGAAAAGTGATCCTCTACAAAAAGTCAAAAAATATGTAAAGGGAGCAGAAAATCGATTTGAAAGAAAGCTAAAAATATTCCGATCTGATCGTATGAAAGAAGTTGCGAGTCATGAATCTAAACGTTAAGAAATTTAAAAAAATGAAAAAATCCAAATGTAGTACTCAGCACCATATTCACCCCAGCAGAACAAAATTGCAGAAAAACAAATCATTCCTTAACAGAAATGACACGTTGCAGGGTGCTAGGTGCAAAATTACCTTATAAATATTAGGGAGAGGCAGTAATGACAGTGAATTATTTATAAAACCGTCTATCTACAAAGTCAAACGCAAATAACATTCCTTAAACCAGGTGGTATACAATACAATTACAATAATAAGAGACCTTATGCAAGTATACAAAGGCATAGAAGCAATGTGTTAATCTGTTTTGACCTTCGCAATAAAATATAGCATTTGCCATCATACCTAAAAAGGAGGAAATTGTACGAAACCAGCAGAATCGCAGTTGGTACCGATAAAACCCAAACGCGGAGAAGAAGATATTCATATAGAAGACTTAGAAGAACAGCCAACCGTTAGAACATTACCTAGTGGTAATAAAGGAAAACCACCGATCAGTTATCGTGACAAAAATATGCTAGTTGTTGCGTTAAATTAAAAAAACCAAAAACATTTAAATCATCCATAAAATCAAATAAATTAAAATGGATTGCTGCAATGCAAGAAGAAACTGGACCCATTAAAAATAATAAAATTTGAATCCTATGTGAAGCAAGTGCAAAACAAAAAAATTGTTAATTATTGGATGTAAATCGAAAACTAATGATAAAGGTGAAAACAAGTTTTTTCGCAGAAATATGATAATGATTATAATATACATTATATAATAAATTAAGGGCCATATGGGGAGGACCTGGTAATATTTGCTAAAAATTCAATATGACGGAACAAAATGGCGGCCTAATGAAATGTCAAAAAAAATTATTACTCAAATACTGAGTATCCAATTTACTTCAAATTTTGCACAAAAATCAAGTATTACGTAGAAATCAACTGGTACGAATCCAAAATCGCGAAACAAAATAGCGGCCAAATAAAATGTTTGTAGCCCTGAAAAAATCACCCTCCAAGCTTTTTGCGAATCTTCACGTTTCAGATGCCGAAAAACATGTTTTCTTAATTTCGTCGGTCTGTCTCTTCGGGGCGTAGCTAAAAAACTACTTACCCGATTAACCTCAAATTTTGACCAAAAATTAAGAGTAATATAAGTATGACCTGGTAACATTTTGGTAAAACTCCAAAATGGCGGCCTAGTAAAACGTTAAAAAAATTGTTACTAAAAAACTGATTATCCAATTCACTTCAAATTTTGCACGTACATTAAGTATTGTGTAGAAATCAACTGGTAAAATTTTGGTAGTAAAAAAACTACTTAAGTATTAGAATGATATCAATTTTTGTGCAAGAATTTACTATGATCTAGAGATAAACTGTGAAAATTGTGGTACGAATTCAAGATGGCGTCACAGTCATGAAAATCACCTTCTCAGGTTTTACATATCTTCAGGTTTTAGCGTCCCTAGATGCCAAAAAACACGTGCTCTCAATTCCGTCGGCTTCTCTGTGAGTATGTTTCTCTGTCAGTTCGCGGTATAACTAAAAAACTACTTACCCGACTGACTTCAAATGTTGGTTAAAAATTAAGGGTTTACCTTAAATTTTCCACAAAATTGAGTGTTACATAGGACTGAACTGGTAACATTTTGGTACGATTCTAAGATAACAAAACAAAATAACGACTTAATAAAATATTTAAAATAATCAAATTTTGAGCAATCAAGTGCGATATAGAGATAAAATTGTTTACGAATTCAAGTAGTGGAACAAAATAGGGGTCAAATAAAATGTTTAAAAAATCACCTGCATTGACAATTTTATGTTGAGTGTTCCAAGTAAGTGTAGCTATGAAGTTGTAAATTTGAATGTTTCTGATCATTAGACTGTAGTTCTCTGCTTAGACACAAACCCTACTGAATCTACCTTACAAAAAAATAGTTTAATGAGTAGAAGTTTTAATGATGGTAAGTTAATAACTTTTTGGATCTTTTGAATCATGGGACTTTTGCTGAGGTTTACAGAATTGATTATCCAAATGAAGCATTCAACGTTTTTGCTAGAACTCTTTTGTATTACTTTAATTTATCCTTTCCGTTAAGAAAACATCATATTAGTAAAAACTCTAAAAAAATCAAGCTTAATCCTGAGTTAATTAGACTTAAAGAAAGAGTTACAATATTCACTGATATAGCAAGGCGTGACAGAAGATACCTCTACCTTTGTAAAGAAGTAAATAATATATACAGGGAAAAATTGAAATTATTTGTTCGCAATGCAAATGATTTAAGAATTTTAAATTCAGGCAATAAGTCAAAAGCCATGTGGCAATGTATTAAAAATATACAACAAAACCAAAAAAATAATCAGATCAAAATATCTGATAATGGCGTTCAACTCTCAAATGGGATGTGGCAGAGAATTTCAGTAAACAATTTGCACTAATTGGTGATAATGATACTTTGGTCTTAACTTTTCTTGATGACAAAACTTATTTCATGGTACCTATAGCAATGACATCATAATTATAATTAATGGTCTAAAGAGCTCTAATTCCTGTGGTTATGACGGTATCTCTAATAATATTCTCAAAAAATGTAAATTTAAAATAGCCGAGGTAATATCTGATCTGATAAACTGATCTATTGAAAAGGATTTCTTTCCCGACAGTTTAAAACTAGCAACAGTCTTACCTCTGCATAAAAGGGGAGATCATAATGATTTTGAAAATTATCGCGGGATAAGCCTTTTATGTAGTATGTCCAAAATATATGAGCTGGTAATAAAGGATCAGCTGGTTTCAGTCTTTTACAAAAATAATCTGTTATCATTATTCGAGCATGGTTTTACACTAAACAGAAGTACTAAAACGGCACTCTGTCAGTTTCAAGGAACAATAGTTGAGTCCCTCGATAAAAGAATGTTAGTGCTGGGTATGTTTATAGATTTTTCTCGCGCATTTTATATGGTGCATCATAAATTGCTGCTTTTAAAACTTTTTAGATGTGGACTGAGGGGGAAGCCTTTAGATCTTCGACAGTCCTACCTAACGAATCGAAGAGAGACAATGAGAGTTAATTCGACTCAAAGCAGTCTTAGAATAGTGGAGACAGGGGTGCCTCAGGGCTCTGTACTAGGATCGTATCATTTTTTGTTTTTACCAATAATAACCTGATCAAGTACATTGAGAGTACCGCAGATGGCATCTCGGTGGCCTCCTATGCTAATGACACCAATGTCCTGGTTGTCAAGGACAGTTACATTTCATTGAGGGCCTCCGCGGAGGAGGTATATACTAGAATCGAGTTATGGTCAGAAAAAAATAAATTAAACTTAAATTAAAATAAAACCACGATAATAAACTTTTCGATGAGAACAAACAATGCGGTAAATTTTAAACTTTTTGAAGACTCAAAAAACTGCTTGAATCTCAGCAATCAACCTGAGTTGTTAGGAATCATGTTCGATGAAAACTTTCAATGGTCTTTTCACATTGAGGAACTTGGTAAGCTACGCAGTAGTTTCTATGCACTCAACTTTATGTCTTCACATTGCAGCCGGGATGTTCTTTTAACATTATACTATTCAAGTATCCATTCTAGAATAAAATATGGATTATTAAACTGGGGTATGAGCCCCTCTATTCAAAGAGTCTTTATTTTGCAGAAAGATGCTATCCGTTTGATTGCTGGGTTTTAGAGAATCCTGTAGGGATGCCTTCCAAGATTTGGGGGTTCTGACAGTTGCTGGTATCTATATTTATGAAGTGTGTTGTTTCGTTTATCGTAACAGATCCATTTTTTCAAGAAGTGAGATCTGCACATGATTATGACACCAGACCGAAAACTCTTTTGTTACCCGAAGCACATCGCTCAGCAATGTATCAAAAATATATTTATTTTACAGGATGTGTACTGTTTATTAAATTAAGCAATGATATTAGAGATGCCGCCAATAGAAATATTTTTAGGAAACGGCTAAAAAACATTTGCTACACCAAACGTTGTATAGTGTAAGTGAGTTTACTCAGATGTGCCTTTTGCTTTTGTGGTGTCATTTATTTGTCTACATTTTGTTACCTTTAAATTTTAGTTTTTATTATTTGACGTTTTCTTCAATTATTGTATTTTCTAAATACTTTTCAAATGAAGAAATAAAGGATTTGATTTGACTGAAATAGTTGTTTATAGTACAAGTGGGTTATATTACATATAACTAACGTTGAGAAAACACATGAGTGCCTTACATAATTTTATCCAACAGCAGAACTATTTTATGTTTTATCAAAAGAATAATCAATTTAGTGTTTGAAGACTGGACGAAAGTTAGGCATGAAAGCTTGGGTTATAGAATGAAAAAGTTTGCGACTACTTGCATCGTCCGTTTGAGCTAAGTGTTTACGCTGGTTCTTAGCCCGAGTTATAGATTGAAAATGTTTCCGCTTTGCGCCGCCTGTGGAACTAACCTTACTTTAATGTTTATATTTATCGCCTTTTGTGTAATGCAATTTTGTCTTGCTTGTTTTTCAGTTTATGTGCGTCTTAATTTCCTGAGCATGGATAATCAAAATCATAGTAATGATGCCTAGTAAAGAGTAGGCATTGTGGATATATTAATGTGTGCCGCAGCTCTACGTTGTTGAAGAGAAGGCGGCAAAGAAGATTGCGATTTCGGCCTGTTAATTGGGGTGGAACTACTCATAACTCCTACCAGTATTTTCTTAAAATTAAAGATAATGACCCAAGTCAGTCTTTTTAAATGGACGAGGATGGTATATGCATATATTAATGTCAAATTTATTACGAAAGACGAACGTTTTAAAAGACCCTCTAAAATCCAGCAATTTCATTGGTTGCAGCTTAACGCAAACGTCGATTTTCGCCAGCAGCTTCCGTCAACGTTAAAGATTGCCGTCTTTTCTACGGCTAGCGGAAACTCAAACAGGTGGCGGCAAAAATATAACCGTACCCATTGCTTTGCGTTAAGTAAACTTCAAGCACAGCGCAAACCGCGACGCAAGACGCAAACTTTTTTTTTACTTTCTTAAACTTCACTATATATATATATATATATATATATATATATATATATATATAATTTTCCGAGACCTATAAGTTTTTAAAGATCAAGACAAAGAATCACAAGCCAAAAAAATCAAAAACACTTCAATAAAACGACATGGAGGATGAAAGTCCGCAACGGTGGCAGAGGGATATATAGAAGATTCCATCAAAAATAAAACTGAGATTGCAAAAAAGATTCAGGATGCTGCAAGTGTTCCAAAACCAGCTGATGTAATACTAGAGTCTAGTCAAGCACTAGAAGCTCACAAGGTTTTAATATTTCTCAATCCTCAACTGCATTTCATTCTCATTCAATGTTATAATAAATAAATAATAAATAAAGCTTCAACGTGTGTAATAGGTACAAACTGTTTAGTACGAATCTAGCATGCTGGAAAAAAGTTACAATGTGCGGAACTAAGTTTGGCCACACTTCACTATTCTTAATAAAATGAAGCATTCATAACGAGGGAAGTTCCGAGGGAAGAATGTGATTATATACACCTATTTGCTGATAACACTTTCATTTAGTAATAAAATTTTGAATGTGGAATTAAACAAAATCAATTGTTCTATGTTCTATCTCTAAAAACTTGAAAATTAATAAATTGAAAATAAATACTACACCCTCTAAATATAGGTAAACTAATAATGAGAATTATAGAGTTACCAACTTTTAATTTCTAATGTTCAGGACACATAAGCAAAAAAAGAACACATTGGGCTTTTTATTTTTTTAACTAAAATATTTACAGTATGTGTTATATGCTCTAACGTTATATAAAAAGCGTTAAAAATATAATTTAAAAAACGCAACAAACCGAAAGGCAAAGTTTTCGTGTTGTCGCAGTTACCAGTGTGTCTGTTAGTATTTCATTAAAAAAATTTGAGAAATCAGTATTCTCAAGGGAAAAATAAAACCAATGTAAAAATCCAGGACTTCCTTCCAAATCCAGGACGGTTGGCAACCCTATTGACAATAATATAAAGATAACAATAGTAAACTTATATTTACGTGAAATTTAAATCATTCATTGCTATAACGCCATTTTTGCTAAAGTTGTGATATGTTGCCAGATAGTTTAAACAATTTTGTGTTAATAATAATCTGGATAAATCTATTGAGAATGAAACATTTTATAAAAATGTTAAGTAGATTATCGTATTCTCAAAAACTAACAAAATAAAAAATTAATTTTGTTGCATCTTTGAATCATTTACTAAATACAGTTCACCAAAAACGATGGTACAAGATAGTCTAATTTCCAAAAGCTTTCAAATCAAAACAAAGAATTTTTTAAAAAATATTTATATTGTCAAGAAATAAAGATTACAACTATTATAACAAAGAAATAAGTAATAACTACTCATAGACAACAAAAAGTATTCATAATACTGATCAAATATAGCATAAATTGTATGAAATTATGCTTCGACAAAAAGCTATTTACAATAATATAACACATTTCAAGATATGGCTTAGGTTATTACAGTTTTACAAATATTTATGTCAGGTCGACTAACCTAAATGTTTGCGTGATGTTTTGGTAAACAAACTAAATTTATAAAAAAAAATGTACGAGACTTAAATATAATATTAATAAAGCGACGGTGCTCTGAAGACTATACGATTTTGCATTGTTAGATCCATATATTTCTTTCCCTGAAACAAGAAACGTATTAGTTAGCAAATATCTAAATCTATTTAAATAACAAATCCATTTTAAATAAAATTTAGAATATTGGTAGGTAATATATACATATATATATATATATATATATATATATATATATATATATATATATGTTGATTTTTACTCCTTCACGGATGGAAAAATACAATGTGTTTTCATTCCGGGTGTACATCCGTTCACTACTGTCGTTCTGAAAAGAACAGTTTTGCTGACGTTTCGCCAAAATCACATTTGGCATTTTCGAAGCTTTCTTTCTCGCGTCCGAATAGAGACTGAAGTGTTGGTGACTGCGACGCTTCCTTTTATACCCCCACTCGGGGCCGAAGGTTATATCTGCGCAGGCGTTGGTCGTTATTTATGTTTTCCGGATGGTGCTGTTGTTGTTGCGCTAATTGCGCTTGAGTTTTTGCCATTTTAGATTTTTCGATTATTGTCTTCCATACTGTTGGTAGTTTTAATGATTCGTCCCTTTTATTCAAATCACCTTGTTTTTCAATTTCTATGGCTTCTCGGATTATTCTGGTCTTATAATGTTCTATATTGGCAATCTCCCTACACCCATCGAAATTTATTTTATGGCCGGTTTCCTGATGATGTAGGAATAAAGCTGAGGTTGTTTGTTTATTTCTGATGCTGAATTTATGCTCTTCCACTCTTGCTGATGTTCGCCTGTTAGTTTGCCCTACGTACAACTTTTCACAGTCCTGGCACGGAATGCTGTACACTTCGTGGTTTTCCAGTTTGATTTTATCTTTGGGGTTTCCGAGTAGTTTTGTTGTACTTGTTTGTGGCTTGTGTATTGTTTGTATGTTGTGTTTCCTCAGAATTCTTCCGATTCTGTCTGTTGTGCCTTTTACATATGGTAAGACTACTCGTTGCTTTCCCGGCTCATATTTTTTGTTGTTCGTTGATCGGGAAACCTGTGCATTAATAGCTTTCTCTATGGTGCGATTTGTGTAGCCATTTTTCTTTAAAGCACTAGATACTACCTTAAGTTCGTTTTGTCTCGTCCGTGTTTCAGTTAGTCGCACGGATCTAGATATTAGAGTATTTGCCACAGCTTGAATTTGTGCTGGGTGATGATGTGATTTTGCATTTAAATATCTGTCTGTATGTGTTGGTTTTCTATACACGGTGTATTCGAAATGTCCGTTATGTAGTTTTGTGACCAAAACATCTAAAAATGGTAGTTTGTTGTCTTCCTCTAGCTCTAGAGTAAATTGTATTCTGGGGTGGATTGAATTTACGTGACTCAGAAATTTTTCGAGCTCTGCATGACCATGTTGCCATATAATAAATATGTCATCCACATAACGAATCCATAATTGGGTTTTAAGATACACCATACTTCAAAATGCTAGTAAGGCGTTATTAAAAGAACAAATCCATCAAACTAGAAAACAACTAGCCGAGACAGAAAAAGAACTTTTAAAGTTACACCTTAAACTAAGTAATATCATTCACCCTTTATTGTGGAATCGCATAGAAACTTTGGCTTTTTGGCGAACAGAATCAAATAAGAATATTAAGACAGATAAACTTTCGAAAAAGTATGACAATCTTCTACGAAAGTCGAGTCAGCCACAAAAATCATCAGTAGACGTCGATAAATTAGTACATAATATATCATCCTACAGTCTCTCAGAAAGTGAAAAATCCGTACTGAGTAAGGGCTTTAATTTTGCGATATCTCCTAAGGAAATCCCGAAAGAAGAAATAATAGCTGGAGTGGAAGCTGTCCTTGACTCCTCTGAAGAAACAAAAGCAGAGGAGATTCGACAAGAGGTGGCAAGAATTTTAAGAGCAAGCAAAACACCAAAACAAAACCTAAATGCCACTGAACAAAGGGCCCTAATAAACCTTCGAAAAAATAAAGACATCACAATCCTTCCAGCAGATAAAGGAAACGCAACTGTGGTTATGAATACTCAAGATTACGTACAAAAAATGCAGGATATCCTACAAGACAATTGTTATAGGCCTGTTTCAAGGGACCCGACAACGTACCTAGAAAAAACAACTAAAAACAAAATAAAAAGTTCACCAATAAACCCCGAAATTCAACAAAAAATTATACCACGGGAAAAGTCGAGCAGATGTCCTAAACTCTATGGTTTACCAAAAATACACAAACCAGAGGCGCCTATCAGACCTATTGTTAGTGCTGTTAATTCGCCGCTACAAAAACTGGAGAAATACCTTTCTGAAATTATGCAACCAACTGTAGAAAAAGCTGATTCATTTGTAAAAAACTCGGAGCATTTCACTCGAATTATACGAGATATCGTCCTTGAAAAAAACGATATCATAGCAAGCCTAGATGTCAAATCGTTATATCCCAGTATTCCAATCGACGAAGCATTGGACAAGACTGCTATGAACGAGGATTTCCAGGCACATATAATAGAACTCTCGGAGCATTGCCTCAAAAATACTTATTTTTCTTTCAACGGGCAAATGTATAAACAAATGGATGGTGCTCCAATGGGGTCCTCGCTATCACCAGTAGTCGCGAATTTATTTATGATATACTTCGAGAAAGAAGCTCTTGAGAAAGCAAGTTTAAAACCCAAATTATGGATTCGTTATGTGGATGACATATTTATTATATGGCAACATGGTCATACAGAGCTCGAAAAATTTCTGACTCACGTAAATTCAATCCACCCCAGAATACAATTTACTCTAGAGCTAGAGAAAGACAACAAACTAGCATTTTTAGATGTTTTGGTCACAAAACTACATAACGGACATTTCGAATACACCGTGTATAGAAAACCAACACATACAGACAGATATTTAAATGCAAAATCACATCATCACCCAGCACAAATTCAAGCTGTGGCAAATACTCTAATATCTAGATCCGTGCGACTAACTGAAACACAGACGAGACAAAACGAACTTAAGGTAGTATCTAGTGCTTTAAAGAAAAATGGCTACACAAATCGCACCATAGAGAAAGCTATTAATGCACAGGTTTCCCGAACAACGAACAACAAAAAATATGAGCCGGGAAAGCAACGAGTAGTCTTACCATATGTAAAAGGCACAACAGACAGAATCGGAAGAATTCTGAGGAAACACAACATACAAACAATACACAAGCCACAAACAAGTATAGGTAAACTACTCGGAAACCCAAAAGATAAAATCAAACTGGAAAACCACGGAGTGTACAGCATTCCGTGCCAGGACTGTGAAAAGTTGTACGTAGGGCAAACTAACAGGCGAATATCAGCAAGAGTGGAAGAGCATAAATTCAGCATCAGAAATAAACAAACAACCTCAGCTTTATTCCTACATCATCAGGAAACCGGCCATAAAATAAATTTCGATGGGTGTAGGGAGATTGCCAATATAGAACATTATAAGACCAGAATAATCCGAATAATATATAAAAAGCGTTAAAAATATAATTTAAAAAACGCAACAAACCGAAAGGCAAAGTTTTCGTGTTGTCGCAGTTACCAGTGTGTCTGTTAGTATTTCATTAAAAAAATTTGAGAAATCAGTATTCTCAAGGGAAAAATAAAACCAATGTAAAAATCCAGGACTTCCTTCCAAATCCAGGACGGTTGGCAACCCTATTGACAATAATATAAAGATAACAATAGTAAACTTATATTTACGTGAAATTTAAATCATTCATTGCTATAACGCCATTTTTGCTAAAGTTGTGATATGTTGCCAGATAGTTTAAACAATTTTGTGTTAATAATAATCTGGATAAATCTATTGAGAATGAAACATTTTATAAAAATGTTAAGTAGATTATCGTATTCTCAAAAACTAACAAAATAAAAAATTAATTTTGTTGCATCTTTGAATCATTTACTAAATACAGTTCACCAAAAACGATGGTACAAGATAGTCTAATTTCCAAAAGCTTTCAAATCAAAACAAAGAATTTTTTAAAAAATATTTATATTGTCAAGAAATAAAGATTACAACTATTATAACAAAGAAATAAGTAATAACTACTCATAGACAACAAAAAGTATTCATAATACTGATCAAATATAGCATAAATTGTATGAACTTATGCTTCGACAAAAAGCTATTTACAATAATATAACACATTTCAAGATATGGCTTAGGTTATTACAGTTTTACAAATATTTATGTCAGGTCGACTAACCTAAATGTTTGCGTGATGTTTTGGTAAACAAACTAAATTTATAAAAAAAAATGTACGAGACTTAAATATAATATTAATAAAGCGACGGTGCTCTGAAGACTATACGATTTTGCATTGTTAGATCCATATATTTCTTTCCCTGAAACAAGAAACGTATTAGTTAGCAAATATCTAAATCTATTTAAATAACAAATCCATTTTAAATAAAAT
This sequence comes from Kuschelorhynchus macadamiae, assembly GCA_030620095.1. Lineage (NCBI taxonomy): Eukaryota > Metazoa > Arthropoda > Insecta > Coleoptera > Curculionidae > Kuschelorhynchus > Kuschelorhynchus macadamiae. The sequence goes on along the minus strand of JAUTXW010001267.1, from coordinate 96,401 downwards.
TTAGAATATTGGTAGGTAATATATACATATATATATATATATATATATATATATATATATATATATATATATATATATATATATATATATATATATATGTATGATTTTTACTCCTTCACGGATGGAAAAATACAATGTGTTTTCATTCCGGGTGTACATCCGTTCACTACTGTCGTTCTGAAAAGAACAGTTTTGCTGACGTTTCGCCAAAATCACATTTGGCATTTTCGAAGCTTTCTTTCTCGCGTCCGAATAGAGACTGAAGTGTTGGTGACTGCGACGCTTCCTTTTATACCCCCACTCGGGGCCGAAGGTTATATCTGCGCAGGCGTTGGTCGTTATTTATGTTTTCCGGATGGTGCTGTTGTTGTTGCGCTAATTGCGCTTGAGTTTTTGCCATTTTAGATTTTTCGATTATTGTCTTCCATACTGTTGGTAGTTTTAATGATTCGTCCCTTTTATTCAAATCACCTTGTTTTTCAATTTCTATGGCTTCTCGGATTATTCTGGTCTTATAATGTTCTATATTGGCAATCTCCCTACACCCATCGAAATTTATTTTATGGCCGGTTTCCTGATGATGTAGGAATAAACCTGAGGTTGTTTGTTTATTTCTGATGCTGAATTTATGCTCTTCCACTCTTGCTGATGTTCGCCTGTTAGTTTGCCCTACGTACAACTTTTCACAGTCCTGGCACGGAATGCTGTACACTTCGTGGTTTTCCAGTTTGATTTTATCTTTGGGGTTTCCGAGTAGTTTTGTTGTACTTGTTTGTGGCTTGTGTATTGTTTGTATGTTGTGTTTCCTCAGAATTCTTCCGATTCTGTCTGTTGTGCCTTTTACATATGGTAAGACTACTCGTTGCTTTCCCGGCTCATATTTTTTGTTGTTCGTTGATCGGGAAACCTGTGCATTAATAGCTTTCTCTATGGTGCGATTTGTGTAGCCATTTTTCTTTAAAGCACTAGATACTACCTTAAGTTCGTTTTGTCTCGTCCGTGTTTCAGTTAGTCGCACGGATCTAGATATTAGAGTATTTGCCACAGCTTGAATTTGTGCTGGGTGATGATGTGATTTTGCATTTAAATATCTGTCTGTATGTGTTGGTTTTCTATACACGGTGTATTCGAAATGTCCGTTATGTAGTTTTGTGACCAAAACATCTAAAAATGGTAGTTTGTTGTCTTCCTCTAGCTCTAGAGTAAATTGTATTCTGGGGTGGATTGAATTTACGTGACTCAGAAATTTTTCGAGCTCTGCATGACCATGTTGCCATATAATAAATATGTCATCCACATAACGAATCCATAATTGGGTTTTAAGATACACCATACTTCAAAATGCTAGTAAGGCGTTATTAAAAGAACAAATCCATCAAACTAGAAAACAACTAGCCGAGACAGAAAAAGAACTTTTAAAGTTACACCTTAAACTAAGTAATATCATTCACCCTTTATTGTGGAATCGCATAGAAACTTTGGCTTTTTGGCGAACAGAATCAAATAAGAATATTAAGACAGATAAACTTTCGAAAAAGTATGACAATCTTCTACGAAAGTCGAGTCAGCCACAAAAATCATCAGTAGACGTCGATAAATTAGTACATAATATATCATCCTACAGTCTCTCAGAAAGTGAAAAATCCGTACTGAGTAAGGGCTTTAATTTTGCGATATCTCCTAAGGAAATCCCGAAAGAAGAAATAATAGCTGGAGTGGAAGCTGTCCTTGACTCCTCTGAAGAAACAAAAGCAGAGGAGATTCGACAAGAGGTGGCAAGAATTTTAAGAGCAAGCAAAACACCAAAACAAAACCTAAATGCCACTGAACAAAGGGCCCTAATAAACCTTCGAAAAAATAAAGACATCACAATCCTTCCAGCAGATAAAGGAAACGCAACTGTGGTTATGAATACTCAAGATTACGTACAAAAAATGCAGGATATCCTACAAGACAATTGTTATAGGCCTGTTTCAAGGGACCCGACAACGTACCTAGAAAAAACAACTAAAAACAAAATAAAAAGTTCACCAATAAACCCCGAAATTCAACAAAAAATTATACCACGGGAAAAGTCGAGCAGATGTCCTAAACTCTATGGTTTACCAAAAATACACAAACCAGAGGCGCCTATCAGACCTATTGTTAGTGCTGTTAATTCGCCGCTACAAAAACTGGAGAAATACCTTTCTGAAATTATGCAACCAACTGTAGAAAAAGCTGATTCATTTGTAAAAAACTCGGAGCATTTCACTCGAATTATACGAGATATCGTCCTTGAAAAAAACGATATCATAGCAAGCCTAGATGTCAAATCGTTATATCCCAGTATTCCAATCGACGAAGCATTGGACAAGACTGCTATGAACGAGGATTTCCAGGCACATATAATAGAACTCTCGGAGCATTGCCTCAAAAATACTTATTTTTCTTTCAACGGGCAAATGTATAAACAAATGGATGGTGCTCCAAATGGGGTCCTCGCTATCACCAGTAGTCGCGAATTTATTTATGATATACTTCGAGAAAGAAGCTCTTGAGAAAGCAAGTTTAAAACCCAAATTATGGATTCGTTATGTGGATGACATATTTATTATATGGCAACATGGTCATACAGAGCTCGAAAAATTTCTGACTCACGTAAATTCAATCCACCCCAGAATACAATTTACTCTAGAGCTAGAGAAAGACAACAAACTACCATTTTTAGATGTTTTGGTCACAAAACTACATAACGGACATTTCGAATACACCGTGTATAGAAAACCAACACATACAGACAGATATTTAAATGCAAAATCACATCATCACCCAGCACAAATTCAAGCTGTGGCAAATACTCTAATATCTAGATCCGTGCGACTAACTGAAACACAGACGAGACAAAACGAACTTAAGGTAGTATCTAGTGCTTTAAAGAAAAATGGCTACACAAATCGCACCATAGAGAAAGCTATTAATGCACAGGTTTCCCGAACAACGAACAACAAAAAATATGAGCCGGGAAAGCAACGAGTAGTCTTACCATATGTAAAAGGCACATCAGACAGAATCGGAAGAATTCTGAGGAAACACAACATACAAACAATACACAAGCCACAAACAAGTATAGGTAAACTACTCGGAAACCCAAAAGATAAAATCAAACTGGAAAACCACGGAGTGTACAGCATTCCGTGCCAGGACTGTGAAAAGTTGTACGTAGGGCAAACTAACAGGCGAATATCAGCAAGAGTGGAAGAGCATAAATTCAGCATCAGAAATAAACAAACAACCTCAGCTTTATTCCTACATCATCAGGAAACCGGCCATAAAATAAATTTCGATGGGTGTAGGGAGATTGCCAATATAGAACATTATAAGACCAGAATAATCCGAGAAGCCATAGAAATTGAAAAACAAGGTGATTTGAATAAAAGGGACGAATCATTAAAACTACCAACAGTATGGAAGACAATAATCGAAAAATCTAAAATCGCAAAAACTCAAGCGCAATTAGCGCAACAACAACAGCAGCACCATCCGGAAAACATAAATAACGACCAACGCCTGCGCAGATATAACCTTTGGCCCCGAGTGGGGGTATAAAAGGAAGCGTCGCAGTCACCAACACTTCAGTCTCTATTCGGACGCGAGAAAGAAAGCTTCGAAAATTATTTGTTAGGTATTGCGTTGTCATACCAATATATTTTTAGGGCAGTGTAGAGATGGAATATACAATATATGACTGCTTTTGTTCAGGAATTTTGCTTTTTTGTGGTGTATATAGTTCCTTTAGTGTATTTTGTAGCATACTGTAATAATATTTTTTTCTAGGATATATGTAAATTTTCTGACACAATTCAAGAGTAAGGTAATTCTATATATTTGTTATCAGTCGCAGAATGTCGTTGTTTTTTGAAGAGAATTTTAAGGAAATTTAAAATTTCAAATATTTGTTTATATTTTTTTCTAGGAGATGGTTTATTTATTTTGAAATTTTAAAAATTGTGTAGTAATATTTTGAGAAAAATTTAGTTGTAGCGCTCGATTAGTTAAACCTATAACGACTCTATATTTTTGATTACATATTTGGGTGGTGTGAATTAAAATTTATGTAACGCGAGGGCTAAGTTTTTTTGTGTACCACATGGTTTGCACAATTGCTATTTTTTGAGACGATGAACATTTTCAAAAACCAAAAAAAAAGGTCCTCAGCTTTTGTTCTTTATCTTGATTGAGCGTAAATAATAAAATAATATGAACAAAAAAAAAGTCGATACTTTATTTTGGGTGTACATAAAACGGGCTCTGGGGCGGGGTTACTCTTCAATTCCAAAAAAGTCCTTGTTTTATACCATTTTATCATTTTTGCTTAAATAAAAGTGGTTCTGAAGGGGGGTTAAAAAACCCCCTTCAGAGCTACTTACACACGCCACTGGTATTGGGAATGTTTGTATATAAAAATACTACGTCTAAAGACATTAATTTATAATTATCTGGAATTTTTGTTATCGATGAATTCTTTGAAATTGAAAGAGTCTTTGATATAATATGCATTATATTTGATCTGCATTTTGATAAGTATTTTGATAATATATACATCGGAGATTGAACGCATGAGGCAATTATCCTTAATGGAACATTTGGCTTGTGTATTTTTGTAAAGCCTTATATTTTGGGAGCGATAGAATTACATCTATAGGTCATCAAATCAAAACAAATTTAGATATGTTCTATTTAAAAACATAAAAACAGCATAAAAAATAATCTTTATCACTTCATTATAATAAAAAAGCACTGATTAACTAAGTAGTACGTTGTCTACCTTAGGAGCATTACGCAAGTCAACAAAGTACAATGTAGAATTATATTTTGAAGGTGTGTTCCTGCCGAATTCTAATAAAATTAGTGCTATTTTAAAATGTAATATTGTTTTTGTCCGTTTGACCTATTTATCTGTATGTCCAATAGTTAATGTATATATAGCTCTCCTTCATTAGAAGGACGGGTCGCCTTTGTAGGGGAGTGCTGTGAGGTGGGTGGAGCCGAGGTTAGTGAAAAGGGCCTTTGAGGCCTAGTTGCTGGGCTTATCCCCCCCATCTTACTACTACTACCACTAATGTATATATAACTGATTACATAATTTTTGGATAAGTTTAGGCGCTTGTCTTTTGAATGGGCTGATGCATGTATAGCTTTAAAAAAAATCAGGAACAGATAAGAAAATTTACGTACATACTTTAAAGTCATTGCAAAAGTCGAACACTCGGTATATCAAAAAATAATTATGTAGAAAATATCTTATATAAGCCAGATCACAAAACTGCTATAAAAGATTCGTTGTAATAGACTTAAAAAAAATAAATTATTTAAAACTACGAAATATTATGTGTAATTTTTTCCAAATGAAATTGCGCCTATTTTTAATTTTATTTTAAAACTTAATTCAACATTTTATTACTAAATACTTCGTATGATAAGAAACATCCTTTGGAAATCGATATACAAAACTTCTAATGAAATTCTTTTTTATTGAAATACTTGTTACATTGGATGGAAAATTTAATAAAAAAACTTACAACAAATTGTGAATATGACCACCATTATCTGTGACAACGGCTTGGAGCCTTCTTCGCCATTGGTTAATAGCATTGTCAATAAATACCTAACTAAAATTTTCACAGCATTCAACAATTCTATTTCTTAAGTGTTCGATACTAGTAATATTATTGTTACTATAAATCATGGATTCCAGAGTCCCTTAAATGAAATAGTTAATCGGATTTAAGTCCGGTCTATCTGATGGTCAAAAATCAGGTTGCATAAAATCTGGGCAATATTTCTGTAGGTACCTTATTGCACTCTCACAGGAGTGGGACGGGGCACCATCTTATTAAGAGGCATAAAAATATGATAACTGCTCAATATCCGGAAGCATGATGCTTAAAAAATCTTGTTGAGAGATTTCTGAGTCTATTTTTTATATAAAAAAGAAATTAACGGCCATTCGGACAAAATATTCTACCTGTAGCAAGCTTATTCAAGTATAGGGTCCAAAAATAATGGACCATTATACTGACAAGCCTTTAAGTGCTTTCCAGCATATCTACCAGCATTATTTTAAAACTTAATTAATAAAAAATAATTTTTATCTCTAGAATCAACAAAAATTATTTTTGTTTTTCCTACTTAAGATCTAGCAAGCGAAACTCTTACAGATTTAGAAAATAGGAATAAGAAACGAGTTTAAAGGAATTTGTAATTTCTTTTGAGGTATGGAGTAACCTCTGTTGTTTTGTGAATTTTTAGAATGTCGCAAAAAATAATTTCTCATTTGAAAACCATATTTTTGAAATGTCTTCTCTACATCTGAATCTTTTCACACCTTTCTACCTCTCTTATTCTATTAGCGGTATTAGGTAAGTTTTTGATAATATATTTTTTTAAGCAGCGCATATTAAGATCTTGCTTGATTATCCTTCTAACTGAAGCTCGTTTAATATTCGTATATTTCACTATTTTTCTTTTACTTACTATTTCTTCGAGGGATGCGGATTCAAAAATCTAACACGGGTAATATTTTGTTCTGTTCTTGCGCTTTTCTTTCTTCCGCGGTCCGATTTGATATTTAGTGAACCATCCGTTTCTCGTAAATGCTTTAAAGTTTATTATTACCAAATATTAATTCCGTGCAGAAACATTTTTTTATCCTTTTCGCACCAAAATTTTTCTTTCTGAAATACTTAAAACACCTTTATCTTTGTATGTCAACCCCATTTTTTTAAACAATAAAAACTACCAAATATGACAGCTTCCCTATAGCAACAAAAATGCAATTGTTTTATCATGAGTGACTTGAAAAATGACATGCTTGGTTTGGCTGTTCTATTTAGGGGATTCTGAAAGCTATGGTTGAATAATTAAGCAAGATAATTATTGAAAGGCAAAAAATATATAATCAGGTGTCTATTGACTTTGCGCTTAGACAATGGCAAAGAATTTTTACAATAATAATTAAAAGGGCACAAATTAATGTAAAAAAATTACACCAGGATATTTCTTATTTTGGAGTAATTCATTATTTTTTCTTATGTCTATTACCACGAATAAATTTTTACAGAGGATACTTCCGACATAATTTTTTGATATAGGTACCGAGTATTCGACTTTTGCAATGACTTTAAAGTATATGTATCTCTAAGATATAGCCCCTAAACACATCCAAAAATTATCAAAATAGGTTCATACGCACAAAAGTTATCAACGATGCAACTTAATTTGGCCCATATATATATATATATATATATATATATATATATATATATATATATATATATATATCAATATATGTATATATATATATATATATATATATATATATATATATATATATATATATATATATATATATATATATTATATATATATATATATATATATATATATATATATATATATATATATATATATATATATATATATATATATATATATATATATATATATATATATATATATATATATATATATATGTATATAATATATTATAATATCCGTTTAAAAGCATATAATTGTTTCACTACTTTCCTTTGGACCTTGGAGCCTGCACTGAAGATATAAATAGAGATAATAAGTACCTGTGAGTAATAGGAGACTCCCAGGTAAAATGGACCATTATCTCTTATAATTAATCTATTTTTTATTCAAGGAAAGTGAAAAAATAACACATGTTGTATATGTGCTGTCCATAATTATTAGAAGAATACCAAGAGATTGAACAGAAACAGCCCGTTCGTCGACTGTATAGACCATGGATCCATCGAGTTAAAAAAAATGTAAGGTATGTAGTATTAGTTTACTAGTAGTAGATGACAGAAGGCTTTTTCATCCGAAGGTTGCCGTGGTGGGATTTGTATAAGACTATACTAATAAAACCCATATAGTTAAAGAAAAAGATTATGATTTTTAATTATTCTTAAATTAAATTAAATAAATTACGTTAATGACGTAAAAATGGTCTGTTCCGTGATATATTGGTGGGTGTGGGTGGCGCCTGTCACCCGAAAAAATTGGTAATTTTTAGGGGCACTTTCGGAACATCGAGTTAAAGGATGAACCCAATGCCAAATTAAAGGTAAATTCTTTAGTTTTCTAATTTCAATGGTCGGGGCATAGCTTGGTGGATTTTTCTGTCCGACCAAATTTATTGGTGAATATAAGACCACGCGTTAGTTATTAATAGGTACAGGGTCTCTGTACCTATTAATAAGTACTGTGTTGTAGAGTAAATAAATAAACATAGCAAATCTGCAAAAAAAACAAGTTTTGTTTTTTTAAATAGAACACCCTACTTATAAATTTTTTCGTTGGAATCCCCATAATATCCTGGTTTCAACAATGAATACATGTTTAATTAATTTGATTAGCTGTTGTTATCAAAACTAAACTTTTATTTTGATGTCTTTATATTGTGGGATATTTAACTAAAAAAAATAACATAATGTAGTTTTATTTTAATGGAGTTAATATTGCTGAAACTCATTGGGACTATTGCAGGATGTACCGCGATCGACAAATACCTTCAACGTCAACTTTAAGTATGGCAGTTATACACATAATGAGTTTCAGCAATATTTGCTCCATTTGTAAGAAAAAACTATATTATGTTAAGTTTGTCTTGAGTTGAATATCCCAAAATATAAATAAATTGAAATAAAAGTTTAGTTTTGATAATGACAGCTAGCCACTCATCATTATCTGTAGGTCCCACGAGTTTTCAAGGTAAGTCTATTTTTTTCTTTTATGTAAAATATTGAAACAACGGTTAGAGATTATTGGGATTCCACCAAAAAAATAATTAATAGAATATTCCATTATACAATATGAAGAGACACCCTGTAGATTATTGATATATGTAGCTCATTTAGTGTGACTTGAAATGATGATTTTTATAAATCTTTCTTTGTACGAGCTTTTATGTAATTTCGCTTATCTGTCTGATCTGGCTATCTGTTCAGGTCAAATATTAATTTAATTTTAGACAACTTCCACTTCACCAATTGACATGAAATTTTCTACACATATACGTTTAGTAGCATTTCATAATTCAATATTCCGATAATTCTCACAATATAAAAAATAGTAAATTTTGAACCACTTCTTGCACCTCATCTCTTAATATTTTGTGCACATATGTATGTAGATACAGAAATTTGATGATCTTGACCCGAAGTTTGAACTTGATCAATCTTTGAAACTAATTTCAACTTCTTCCACTTAATTTACTGCTTTGAACTTTAATACACATATTAAATATCCATTTAATCAATTTTAAACCATTTCCACTTAACCTATTACTTTTGAATTTTGTGCACTTATAGGGGTTCGATAAATATAAAAATGTGACGAACTTGACTCTAAGCGTGGTCTTTTTAATCTTTTTTGGTGGTTTTAAGTAAGAGTTAAACTCTTAGTTAATCTATTAATTTTTAATTTAGTACACGTATATTTGGTCCGGTGATAATACAAACGTTATAGGAAATTGACATTGATCAAATTTTCAACTAACCTTTATTAACTTATAACTTTGACATTGTATACATATAGTTCGGAAGAAAATTTAATAGCTTAGTGTTGTAAAGTAGGTGAGAACGTCTGCGTTGCATTAGGGTCACGTCGAAGTCAGAGACAAATTAGCGCCCTCACATTGCCTTTGAAGATGAAATCCGAGGAAGGTGTCAATGTACTACTAATAACAATGGTTTATTAATTGATCAACGGCCTACTACAAGTATCTGTTCTATGTAAACTTTGTTTAATATAATATTCTAATCATAGTTCCAATTAGAATATTATATTATGTATAATATTCTAATTGTAATTATATGTGTTTAAAGATGAACAAATGTTGTTTGTAAATGAGTATCTTAATTGAGCTTTATTGCCAACTAATAATGGCTTGAGTCTACTTAACCAACTGCTAAAAAATGCTGGGGCGTCTTTTTCTTAGTGTCGCCCCTGATCTGCTAAGAAATACTTTTAAAATAAAGGCAGTCCTTTTTCTAAATGCGATATCCTTTAAAATAGTGTGTCCTCAATTATGACAAAAATAGACTTAGGCTAAGCAGTAAATTAATTATTAAATGTTCAATCAGTGTTTTTTTGCTTGATATGTTAAATATTTAAGAAACTAGACATAACTATATTTTAATATATTATAGGGATACTGGTTTTTGCTCTTACTTAGTGAAAACTCTATTTAAAAATTTGTATTTAGCATTTTGTTGCTTATTATTTATTTGTTAAAATATCTTGTAATATTTTAAGTTTTTTTGTATTAAGGGGTAGGTGTAGGTAATAAGTACCGTAAGTGTCAAAGTAGTTAGGGTATCCTGCCTCATTTTAGAGGGTAGATAGAGAATCTGGTATTAGTTTAAAATATTATAATGTTTTTGTAGACACTGCATTCTTTCTCTACTCTATCTAATTTGAATGATTTGTCCTTAGGCTAACCTCATCAAATCAACCAACGAGTTTATTTTTACACAGTCAAATCACAGGACTAAAACAGGAAAGGTCAGTAAAAACTGCAAGTTAATGTATTATCTGGGGATTAAATGGTAATTATTTTAAAGTTTATGTCTAAAGAATTTGTTTTTTAAATTACGTTTAAGAGGTTTTGTATCATCGTCCTAGGCTTACCTAGATTCATAGAATATTACTCGTGGAACAACATAAACGTGTAATCTAATAAAAAATCGAAGTTCTTTTAATTTAATTAATAGGTATTAGCTATTAGCTGTGTAAAAAATCAGACCAAGACTTACTTGTTTTGGCTATAAATGTACTTAAAATTGGTGAAAACTTATTATATCAATTATACTTACATCTTTGCAATAAATATTTATCACAGCAGCAAGTCCTTAGACGACCGTACTCATTACAGTCTAATGCAATTGTGGTACAAAGTTGAGTGCCAAAGTAGCATGTGTGGGGTATATATGGCAAATGTTCTGAAAATTAAAAATAAATACAATTTTAAAATAAACAAAATTGTAATGTAATGGTAACTTAATGAACATAATGTTTATTACAGTAATAATAATATAATTAAACACATTATCAGTAATTTCTTGTAGAATACATTCATTGGAACTAAATTATAGCATGCATACTGTACAGTGGCCGTGATCCATGGCCAGTCTGTAATAACAGGTAATATGTTCTCTACGAAACTAAAACTCAACACTCTAAATTATCTAAACTCTCTCCTCCTAAGACCTAAACCGTACGATGTAACACGTTGGCTGTTACTCGATTTTTAATATGATTTAAGTGGGAAACGACACGGCTGTTTTTTTTTAATACTACGTCTAATGTCAAAACGCATAATAACTAGTAACAAAAAACTTTTATAAAGAACATGAAAAATATCATCTCCTAACTTAACTTTAGCCTAGACTGAGCAAATTTAGGCAGCATGTAAAGAATTCGAAATAATTGTTAAATATTTCAAAATAATAAAAGTAGACCTTCTCTGAACATTAGAAAGAGAGACAATCTTTTAAGACGCAGCCAAAAAATTTAAATGCGAGGGTTCTTTGAGTCTTATTTTTTTAGAAACTTAAACATTGTATAACACATATTTAAAAAAAAACCTAATACATAAATTTAGGGGGTGTTTCAAACTAACAATCTAAATTTTGGACAATAAACTGTAGAAATGTATACACATAAGAACCACAAAAATAGCGAACCCATATTTATAAAAACTTCTCTTATTTTTATGAGAGGAATAGAGGAACATGCTCCTTAAAGGTTTCTGTTTAAATTTCAATCATCATTTATAAATCTTTACGAAGAGTATACTTGTATGTTCTTCCGGTCGGGATGGACCTTTGGAGAGCCGTCTTGGTTTCAGGATAAGAATTTTTTTAAATTTTTTATCCATGAGCATGTATTGATAGTTTGGAAACTATTGTGCCAGTAATATCATGTTATTATTTTCTCATAAAACATTGTTACAAATCTAAAATTTTAGCTTTTTTTAATCAATACTAAGCGCCGCGCGGTTAAAAAATAACAATGCAACCATCGAAGTAACTTGGACAAAAATGGTAGATAAAAATAAATAATACGAAAGTAAGGCGGCTAATACACTTTTTTTGACAAAAAGTACCGTTTAAAAAATATGTTTTACATTTTTTAATATTAACAATAATAATAACATTATTTCACCAATAAAGCATTGTCCAAAATATATACATTTTAATTAGAGATGAACTAAAAAGGATAAATGAAAACTTTAATATATATATATATATATATATATATATATATATATATATATATATATATATATATATATATATATATATATATATATATATATATATATAGATTATACTTATTATTTTACTTTAATACATATATAAATTATAAATTGAATTTGAAAGTGAAAAAAGTGGCAGTATTTTATAAACAAACAGTTAAAATCGAGGCCAAAAAAAGGAAAAAAAAATGAAATTTTGGGATTAACGAGAACAGAAAACAAGAAAGTTAAAAATAGCAACGCAAGCAATTACAGCAAGAGAAAATCATAAACAAAAAAACATTTAACAAAGCTTTTCAGTGTTCATGTCCTAAAAATTTCTCTACAAAAATAGCTGTGGAGCAAAAGCAGCAATGTATCAAAAAGTACTGGGAACTTGGCATTTAGACTAAGAGTAGATACATCTCTAAGGTAACTAAGGTCTAACATTCTTACAGATAAGAGAGGAAAGGAACAAGAAAAAATAAGATAGATGAAAGGAAACCACAATAAATAATGGACCAAATAAACAGGATATCCAGATGCAAGAAATCAGTGTTCTGATGCTCAGTTTTTACCTCCAGAGATGACTTTATCTTTAATGTAAAATAAGTATAGAGAAACAGTGTCAGAATCCGTTGGTTTTCAGACATACAGACGCATATTTTTAACAAAATTTAATATAAGATTTAAAAATCCTAAGAAGGACACTTGTAATACCTGCGATACTTACCAGAACAAAAACCAAAATGATGAGCGAGTTGCCAACTGGGATTTTATTTTATAAAAGACAAATTTGGCTCTATATTTTAGGCATATACATTCGGGGTCTAAAAATAAAGGTCATTTTTATGTTTGGTTGGAAAATGAGGCAGGCCGCAGGGTCAAAGAAATTGGATATTGTATATTAAAATATATTAATGAAAAAATCACCAAAGAGATTACAGAGCTAATTTTTGGTCGAAATCCGGCGGTGGTCAAAATCGTAACATAAAAATGGCCCTTATAATGAAGGCGGTATTACAGTCTCATCCGTTAATAAAAAAAATATTATGCGTTTCCTTGTATTGAGACATAGTTTCCTCCCCAATGATGCAGATTATTCTGATGTTGAATGTGCTTTAAAGCACCAACAACGACTGTATCTTCCAGAGAATTATACAAGGGTTATGAAGGATTGCCACAAAAAGAATAAATTTGATGTTTCCCGAATACTTTCCGTTGAATTCTATGATCAATCGAGTTACAAAAGCATGTGAATAACCAAAAAATCAATGTTAATAATAAGAAAATAAGTTGATTATACACACATGAAATACTTTTCAATAAAGAAAACCCTACTATACTTTTTTGAAGTCAAACTATGATGACGAAGCTTATGCTGAAATAGATATAAAACGAAAACGAATGTGTCGACCAGCTTCGTTTAAAAAATTATTAGTAGCACTTTGGCCAACAAGAAAAAAAATCAATTCCCAAATTACAAGACATAAAGGCTTTAGGGTATTTAATGCCTCCCAATTATCGGGCTTTTTATGAAGGTCTTAGCGGCACCGAATCAGTAAGTGATGTAGTTGGTATTACTGCAGCCCCTGATTTTGAAGTTGAAATGCAAACATGTTTAGATGTTCGCTACTTTTGTGTAGAATAAAGCTCTATTATAAAATATATGTAGTTTTATTATATTAGAAAGGAATAGTTTAGGCCATCTTACTTTATACAGACGTCCAGAAAAAATCAACATAAAAACTTTCTTATACAATTGACTTCAAATTACAAAAATTAAATATGATATAGGGATAAACTGATAAAATTTTCGTACGAATTCAACATGACGGAACAAAATGCCAGTCTAATGAAATAAAAAAAAACTCAGTGTAAAATACTACTTATATTATGCTCAAAAATCAGGTATGGCGGATGGCGCATAGGTAGAAACTGGTACAACATTGGTACGAATCCAATATGGTGAAACAAAATGGGACCAGATAAAAGTGTTTGAGACCATGCCGATCCGATTACCGCAACTCAGTATCTTAATTGGCATTGAAAATATTTTAACTTTAATTTGTCCAAAATTTGCGTGTATAAGTTCGTCTATCCAGCGGCTTATTTTAACAAATATTAGTTCTGAAAAGAAGTCAATAATGCAATATTGTTTAGCAGTAATAGCAACATTTATTATCGCTGAATTGTAACGTAATAAAGGACGAGGAAAATCCATAACACATAACAGAGTAATAATATAAAACTTCGGCACCGGCAGTGACCGAATGGCGAATAGCACGTGATCCGCCTTACAACTATTTTTGTTTGCGTGTCGACTCTTTGAAGAATCAATAATTTATTATCACCAGAAAGTATTTCAATTCAAGACAATATTCTTTCCTGTTACTAATCTACGAATGCAAAAACGTGTCGCAACGGGATTTTTACTTTTTATACACGATAATTTGTATATTAATTAAAGTAATTGGCAATAGTGGAAATAACGTAAGAATAAGCAGTTTCAAAACAATTTACACAGAACCTAATTACTGTGGTGAGGTAAAATGATAAATAGTTTTTATTACCTGACACTACACCTTAAGGAATTCTAAGAGAGATCTGTTTAACACGATTAAACATAAAAATCGGATAATCCTTAATGAACATATTAGCTAAAACATATTTTTGATTGATCAGGATGCAAAGGATTTATTTTAAAATAAAAATAATTACTACTTGGCTAGTTAGTCATCAGAACTCACACGACAATTGCAATTTAGGCTTTACTGAATCCTGCACGGTGTCTGTAAGGTCTGTATCCGTATCATTTCCATTTATGGTATAAAAGTAGTTGTAGCAAGGTTATCCCAATCAAAGATCCGTAACTGGTCCCTAGATAAATCTGAAGGTTTATCTTTTGAGTCTACCCCACCTATCGCAAATGTCTATTAGGGAATATGGTACAATATTCCTTATTTCTTGTTTTACAATAAATTATGACAGAGTAGAGTATCCCTTATTTCTAATAATTGTAAATGTCTAGTAAGTCTGCAGTGACCGGTCAGTATTCTGATCGTCTTGTAGGTCTTAGACAGTAACCTGGTCACCTACAGGAAGACACCCACCAACTACCGCCTACTGGTCTATTACCTAGCTTGAGCAACGTAACAGAACAGTTTTTCACGAACTTAGCGAATATATACAAATACACAACATTTATCCAGCAGAGCAATACGGTTTTTACTAAGCATGAGTTCTTATGTGCCGAAAGACAAGTTAAATTTTCTCGGTTTCACTTCCCACAAATATGTATCATCTGTAATGGCATTTGATTTAACTCATCATATTTTTCAAAAGTAAATAAAACATTTTATAAAAATCTACAGAGGTTGTGCCAACTGGTTTAAATTTTATATCGATAAAAGTAAATTATAAATAATATTACAAAGAACTTGGAATCTTTACCAAAAGAGACAACGTGCTTCACACAAATACCTTATTAGATCTTTGGTTTCACATTCAGTAGAACGTTTAAATATAAATGAAGGAGTCGATAAAAACTGATTACACCTACGAGATGTAATCTACAAAAATGGATGTGTTAGAATTTATATCACAAGGCGTAGGCAATTTGTATAATTTTTTTACGTATTTCTCAAGAGCATAAAGCACAAAAAATAAAGCCAGTAAATTTTGAAAAAGTACAACTTTGTACACGTTTAAAATTATTTTGAGAGTAGGCGAAAAGAATTGAAATTATTTATTAAAAAAGTGTTTATGGTCAAGGTAAAAGTGCCCTATAAAATGCAGAAGGCCTTTTCCATTAATTGGCTTTATGTAAAAGTAATAAACTCTAGATTATAGCACAATTTGCATATTGTGAGAAAAATACATTTGAACTGATTAGTATAGTTTTCCTAAAGTTTAATGTAATTGTAAGTTTTGGCCACTCTTAACCTTGACACTAAAACTCTACTTTAGTTTCCGTAGACCAAAAATACAAAAAGCAGATAATTTTTATTTTCAGAGAAACGAAAAATAAACCATTTTTTCAAAAAATACGTGTTTTTGGTAAAAATAAATGATTAAATGACGTTATTTTAAGAGCTTAAATGACTACTACTAGTTAGACATGCATTACTAGTTAAACTTTTATTACAGATAAACTTATTTAACCAGTATTTGAATGTGTTCATAATATGTATAAATACATTCATATTACTTGATCACATATTCTGATATGCCTAAAACAAGTTGTTGTTTTTGAGAATTATTTTACAGTATAGTCCCATTATAGTGAATATAAGATACAATAAAACAACTATATATATATATATATATATATATATATATATATATATATATATATATATATATATATATATATATATATATATATATATATATATATATATATATATATATATATATATATATATATATATATATATATATATATATATATATATATATATATAAATATATATATATGTATATATATATACACATATATAAGCATATATATATATATATATATATATATATATATATTCATTCTCGCTTACATATATTATCAAATCGTGCAAATACCCGCATAACTATTATTAACCTTAATTAAAAGCAACCATCAATTAAGCGCTATTAAGTAAATTTTGTATTTTGTGTTTTAGGTCTTCATACAAGAATACTACGTTTTATTGTAAAGGTTAAAGTTTTCATTTTATGCTGTTCTTGATTGGTTTTAAGTGCCATGTCCTTGCTTGAAACAAGATAGAATTTAATTCAGTATTTTTTGTTATCTTTTGAAATGACAGGCAGATCTGTGAGGGTCCAAATCAGAAATTCAGTTCGGCGGGGTTCAAACAGTCAAATGATTGACGAATTTGGAAAATTAGGAAGAAGCATGCCTACACCAATATAATATATTTTTAGAGATTTTTATTGCCAATGTTAAGTCATGGCATTTAAATATTTTTGTATTTTCTATTTGGCATTTTATCTTTTATCTATTGAGAATGATTCCAATCTTGGTTGATAGTTGTCTCTAGATAATTTTTATGTTTTTATACAAAGCATGTTTACCGATCTATCAGTTCAAATAGTGAGAATGTTGCACTGTACGCTGCCGCCCTGGTAGGATCGATCCATTCTAGGAACCAGGCAACTATTGCTGGTAATAAGTTGAGACCTAAATAAAAGTATTAGATAATCCTGAAACATCGTGTAGAAGTCAAAAAATTATATAAAAAAAATAAAAGATAATGACATGTCTTATTAATTTTTATTACGGTAATTTATTATTGTTAATAACAAAATTACAGTTAATATAGTAAACATTTCCAGCTTGACCATTGGCTAAATCATTATTATGAGATATAGTTGTTTGATCTTAGGCTTCAACATTAGAAGCAGATGGCGGATTTTCGGTTCTTATGTTCGACAATATCTGCATATGATGCTTCTCGCTGAGCTGAAGATACAGCGTTATAATATAATATAAGCTTATCGGACATAAACAGGATTCGCCAAATTTTTTATAAGCCACTTACTTTCACAGTTCGACTTGATCTCCCTTGTGTCGTTTTTGAAAATATCGGGTTGTATTTCAGGCGACCGGTACTCGAACCGTCATTATATTTTTCCTCCTTAAAATACTCCAATACCAGAGAAACAGCTTTATGTCCCCTCCATGCTAGTTCGGAGGTGGCTATGTTGTTAGAGTCTACCTGGGGTATTTTTATTCAAACTAGAGGCCATTCTTTCGATTTCTCGTCTTGTCAAAGCTGCGAAGCTCTCCTCACTGCCGCAAGTACTGCCTGCAACTCTTTTCTTTTTGTGTCATTGAATGGATCAATGCATCGGTCATGTTTTTCAAAGTAAAGTTCCTGAAACATTATGGACTTCTTTATAACAGCTTTCATCGACTTTTCGCATACTATAAGCCCAGTCTTTTAAAATTTTGGGCAAATCCGCTTTTGGTGTCGTACTTTCGAATTTGGAACACCGTGCAAGGGAAGACTCAGTAAATTGCTTCCATACGTATTTGTCTGAACGCTCGGTGTTTTCTAGTTTCATCTTTTTATTGCCTAGTCAACATGAGGTAGTAAAACTTTAATAAAACTTTCATTCGCCTTTCTGCAATATCATGCAAACTAATGTCAGCTCAAATAAACTCTAAATCAACTTAATTTGTTAAAAAATGACAACTATAATAAGACCACCAAGCGATAATCATTTGGATGATAATCATTCATTAATCGCGACGTTCTACATCGAAAATGTACAGTGAGTTGTATAATCTATTTAATATTGACAGAGAAATAACTGAATTAAGAGAACATATTTAAATGTTTTTTGCCTTGTCTTATTTGATACCTCTTTTTTTTAAAGGGGCTCCTTTCAGGCGAAACAGGCTTTGCCTGCGCTTACGCGAAGTATTTTAGTATTAAGCCTTAATAGGGACAGCAGCTGTTTTCTGTAATCTAGCCATAAAAAGAAGGTCCACATTTGAACAGCACTATTGTATTTTAGTCTAGTAAGCCCAGTCATATTTTAGGTCGAATATCAGGAGAATTATTAAGCAGGTTATTTTTTTTTAATTGTAGCTCTTCGAGAGCTTTTTTAATATATCTAATATTGCTAAAATAAATGTATATAACTGCAAAAAAGTTGCAAACATCTTTTTGTCAATAACCCAAATATTGTTAACAGAGCAATTGCGTAAAAACTAAGGATCAGGCCAGATCCTAAATCTGATAGTTTCTGACAAATCGATCGGAAGCTATAATCAATTTTCTGCCACTTGCATTTTCTGCTGAGAGAAAAATCTGAAAATTGTGAAAATGTCGGGAACTAAATTAATAATATTAAAATTATCAATTTTTGAAGTTGAAAGAGGAAATAGGCGATCATTAGTTTGTACCTGCAAGTTGGGCATATACGGAAACGTGCGCACAATATGAAGTAGCGCCTGAAGCGTTCTTAGTGTGATGTATGTTCAGTCATTTTGGAAGCTGATTTCGTTTCTCTCTCAAGGTACACAAAAGACGATGTGCAAAATAATGACCGTAAATTTCTCTTTGGTTTAATATAAAATACCCGGACAAAATATTTTCAGAAAAAGATAGAAGCTAGCTTAAGTTAGTTCACATTCAGTTTCATTTTCGATACTATTTGCCATAAATAAAAATAATAGAAAAAAATAAAGAAATCATGGCTCTTGGGTTTAGACCGTTTTTAATTGGAATTACTTTCCGACGTTTCGCCTGCGATTGCACGAGACATCTTCAGGGATATTTACTGCACAAGATCAAAAAAATGAATGAGCTCCGATGAACAGACCTCACCTGTGCCAATCAACGCGTGACTTACTGTGATGATTGATTTCCACACTGGTTTCCACGTATGATGTAGCACGTAACCCGCATCTCTATTGAAATTCAGGCTGCTTGAATATTTCAGTTGATTTTCTTATTTTTCGTTTATAATAACCCGAGACGCAAGAACCTTGGTATCTTTTACATTAATCATGTGACCTGTTGCATGATGGTGTTCAGCGACAGCGGATTGAACAATTGGTTTCTTACTTTTTTTATCTTTCATGTTCCTTAAGTCTAGTAGACACAGACCGTCCAGTTTCACCTATATACTTATTACCGCAGGAACAAGAAATTTTATAAATTCCTTAAAGCAAACGAATTACATCTTTTGGTGTCTTTAAGCATTGCCCAATATTTTCGTGTGTACTAAAGTTGGACCTCCGCTAAATTCTCGCAATTTTATCTATGGTACCCTGAGTAAACGGTAAAACTGCACTATTTAATGGTTGAGAATCCAATCCAGGTTTAGGTATGGGATTATAATAATACCTAATCGAACGTCTAATATCTTCTGTACAATATCCTTTTGATTTTAAACCTTCAGCAAGTTTTTTTGCTTCTTCCTGAATTAAATTTTTATCACATATTGACAAAGCCCTAAATACTAACGAATTGATGACGGATTGTTTTTGAGATGAATGATGGTGAGATCTAAAATTTGAATATGTATTCGTATGTGTCGGTTTCCTGAAAACAGGTCTCCTAGGTCCTTTCTTTTGTACTAACACACCAAGGAAGGGAATGGCACCATGTGACTCAATTTCCATAGTGAATTTTATATTAGAAGTTGTTGGTTTAGATGATCTAAAAATATAGTTATATTTTCTTAGGCCATATTACAAAAGTATCATGTACATTTCTAAACCAACATTTAGATTGGAAAGGAGCAAAGCTTAAAGTAATTTCCTCGAAAGCCTCCATAGAGATATTCGCTACCACAGGATAGCGGAGATCCCATGGCGACACCCAAGCTTTGCTCATAAAAGGTCCCTTGAAAAATGAAAAATATTGACGTTAAGCATTTTCTTATCAATTAAATTAATATTGGATTAAGGTTTTTTTTATTGAATTATGTCAGAAATGATTGAATCGTCAATAGGTACATTTTTGTATACAGGGATTCAACATCAAATCTGACTAAAATATCACCCTGATCTAAACTAAAAAATATAAGTTTTTCTACTAAATGTTTAGAGTTTTTGATATAAGAGTTAGAGCGTTTTGTAAAGAGGTTTTAGATATTGGCTAAATATTTACATATTTCGTAAGATGGTGAAACTATTGATGGGGCGTAACGGTACATTAGTTTTATGTATTTTTGGAAATCCGTAAAATCGAGGAATCTTCGAACCGCTTGGCTTCAGTTTCTTTTACTCTAGATCTGGCAAATCCAAGACAATAATTAGGCTGAAAATTTTCCTTTCGATTTTCTTAGTTGCATCCGTTCGTATTGTCCTATAGCTGCCATCTTGAAGTAATGTCTCTATTTTCTCTACGTAGTTGTTCTTGTCCATGACCACCGTTGCATTTCCTTTATCTGTAGGTAGAATTATAACATCTTCCTTGTCATTAAGGATCTTTATGGCTGTTTAGAGAGAACCGATTCCTCTGCTTTGGTTAATGAAGTAGATTGATTACCGTATTCTATAGTAGATGTACTGGCTGATATTTGCTGCGCAGAGTTTCGAACTTCTCCTGATGTTTTGCTGTCAGTTGCTGGTAAATCCTTTCTGCTTGCTGGAAGGTGATTTTGTCCAATGTTGTAAATGAATCGATTTCAAGCGTCGAAGCTAATTTTAGGTGTACCTGTAGATGTTTAGGGCGTTTGTATCCAAGTAACGACGAGTAACCTTGATCCTCTCCCTTACAAGAGCCTTGCTAGCGCAACTGTAAATATCCCTGCCTACCCTTGTTGAATCATGCAAACGGGCAATCGCAGGCCAAACGTTGGGAAGTGATACCAATTTGACACGGTCTAAACCCAAGAACCATGATTTCTTAATTGACACCAGCCTTGAAAGCTTTCGTACATACTTTTCATACCAAAAATTTAAATTTTCTGAACATTTATATTTATTTACACGGTTATAATAAAAACAAAAATCATATACATTCCGGAAATTTAATTAACTATTAAATCTATCAATTAAAAATAAAAACTATAATTTATAAAAAATAGAATGATCTACAGATCGTATTTATATTTGAAGATTTGTATTATACTGAGGGTTGTTTAAAATTTTTAAAAACTGGAACACTTAAAAAAAGCGAGAAAAATTTCACATTTTTCAATGATACTGAAATTTAAAGCGATATCATAATTTGTATGGCTTATCATGACATTTCAAGAATCCCGAGCAAGTACTAGAATGAAAATAACAAAAAGTGATTATTTACCACATAAACAAAGCTATAGGATTTTAATACAATAGTATTATTCGACGCCCTCTAAGAAAGATAATACCACAAATAAAAAATGAAAAGCAATTATTTATACAAATACAATTAAATTTGTAAAACCGTAGATAATTTTTTTGTCTACGTTGTTACTTTTTATAATTGTTCCATATTTTCTAAAGATTGTAGATTAAAAATGAATTATTATATGTTGCAACCACGAATTTACCCTTCTCATTTTTTTAACAGAATGATAATTTTTGGTGGTGTTATTTTGAATCTGGATCTTCGACGCGTTTACATTTTTCAAATTTTTCTGGTAGAAAATAACTAAAGCTTCCGAATTCTGGTCGATTTATCGTAGAAACCAGCATATTTAGAGAAAAAAAGTCTACAAGATATTCTGATTTGTATTCTTTTTGTTTACATGATGGGCCTGCTTACGATACTTTGGTAAATATTGGCAAAAAAACGAATGTTTCTATTTTTTTTTTACTTTCAGACGGTCTAGCAATGAAAACCGTGGCTAGCTCAAAGGAGCTCTCAAAGGGTTGCAATTAAAAAAATTATCCGCTGATTAATTCTCCTGAGATTTAAGCTCACAATTACCTGACTATTTACAGTATGTCAGTGGGAAATCTATTTTTTACGGTGCAAAGTCTCCCTATAGACACTGTTCTCCGTGTGTATCTCAAATAAATTAAACTAACTTAAGGACATTTTGCTCTACTCGAGTAATCTTCCTGATGAGATTAGAAAAAAAATTACCATAGTGCTTTGTTGTTCTTTTAAAGACAATTCAAAGAATCAGTAAATAAAGAAACGCCAATGAATTTTGTATATATTGGATTGCCTGAATTCGAAACTATTTGTTTATTTAAGATGCTAATTATAATATTTTAAGAATTCGAGAATAATTACCACTCTCTTATAGGTAAAAAGGCCTATCAATGCCTATTAGATTTTATTGTACGGAAAAGGTATAGACACAATCGTGTGTCGAAGATTGTAGAGAGTTTCTAAAACATATGCACTCAATTAAATTGATGACAATGTCTATCGTTCACTATATACATCCATTTTCCCAAACGAGACACCTAGATTACTTTTTGAAGATAAAATGGGAATTGAATTTAATATAAAAATCATGTTTAAAGTCACTTTCTCCACTTGTTTGGTGCTGAAGTGGCCAAGCTATTACCACTTACACAAAGACAACGGTAATAACGAGGAGAGCGAAGTTTGAGAAGAAATAGTATCACTGCTACAACTTTATAAAGCTTAAAACTGCTTTTAATGTAAATATTTTTATGAGTTTTTTTGTTCGAATTCTTTAAGAAAAATATATGATGACTTTTCAAACATAGTAATTTTCTACACTAGTGTTGTCAAGTACTAATTTCCATACGAAAAATAATGTCAAAAAGTTAATTTTCTATAAGCTGGGAATATGCATGTGTGAAAACAAAACTTATATTGAAAATTGTGTGCTGGATTCAGGACTCCACATGGAACAGTTCTGCTAGACAGGAAAGGGAGGGCTTTTTCGTACAAAAACATTTTATTTACAATATTATTTATAAAAGTTTATACCTAGAAGCTTAGGTAGCGTAGCTATTATTAGAAAGAATTTAATTGTATTTATTTTATGTATACATTAAATATTTGCATGTAGTACCTTGTATATTACTGCTAAATATTTGTTAAGTATTTGTAATTTTGTATGTACAGGGTATTCGGTTATAATTTGAACGGGTTGTACATTTAAGTTATCAAAAAAAATACCTACTTACAAAAGTTTGAGGATTTTGTCTGAACAGCCGGGATTCGTTACCAGAAAAAAACAAATAAACATCGGAAATTGAGGGCATATAGTAAAAATATGGGCGGCTTTGAATGCAATTTATTTCCCTTTAATATGGCCGTTCTAACTTACTTAGACACTTGTTTAAAATAACTATTCGAAATAATAGGAGTTTATTTGAGAGCTGATAGCATAAGAAAATGAAGTAACAAGTTTTTTATTTCTATATGTTAAATAACTTATAATAACGATATAAAGTTTGAATTAACAAAATATTACAAAAGCCACTTTATTTAGTAATTAAAATTAAAAGTGTACTTATTACACTTTATTTAATTTATCAAAATTCTTTGATTTATTATGCATTTTTTGTAAACATTCTGGAAATATTACGGATTATTGCCTCAAATGTGAAATCTGAATGGTTTCCACTCAAATTATTTATTTCGGTTTGTATTCCAATCGTTTTTTTTTGGTCTGTTAGAATAGATTTAATTTTTAAGATAACCCCATACAAAAAAATCTATTTATCTATAATTTATTATTAAGATATTCGGTAGCTTCAATGTGGCCCCTCCACATTGAAGGCCTGGTGCCAAATAATGTTATTCAAAAGCGGATCACGCAACTCTTATAGAACTTCTTCGATCTCGTTTCTTGATAGATCTAAATATGTTTGGTCATTTAAAGTATTCTTTATTAATAGAGGCCCCAAAATTATATTATCTATTATGCCGCAACAAATATGAATACGACCCCGAGTTCTCACATTTTGTTTTATATTGGGATTGGTGTGGTTGCCCAAAAGTGCTAGTTGTTTCTGTTAAACATGCCGGCTGAGATAAATGCAGCCTCGCTCGAAACAAGAATTTTCCTACATATATTTGGATCATGCTGTATGCTTATCATCATTTTTCGGGAAAATATAACCATCTGTATTTTTTTAAAGGGTGTCAAATTTTGTACTGATCTAAACTTATAATCTTTATACTTGTAGTGTTTCAGGGTTTCATACATTTTTTATCTTTTTTTAAGTTTAGCACCGCACCTTCGATGGATAATTCTGGCGTTCTACAAAAAAAGTTTATAATTTTATTTTATTGAAAACATAATAAGAACAGGTTATAATTCCTTAAACCTTCAAAATACTTCCAAGAATTTCTTCATGTCTAGTGAATGTCGTTTTATTTCTTTAAGTCTTTCTGTTCTCAAAACTTTACATAATATTATAAAATGCAGGTATTGAGAGAGCAACTAAATTAGAATATTCTCTCCTGTATTAATTTCTTGTTTTGTACATAAAAAAGTTTGCTTTTTCTTGCTCAGAAAATCCCATAATTTAGAAAATAAAGTCAAACAAGTGATCAAGTAAGTGACAAAACGGCCATATTAAAGAAAAAACAATTGAATTCAAAGCCGCCGTAATTTCATAATACGCGAGAGCGGATAATTTTCCTCGTTTTAATTTAAAATTATGGGATAACTGTTGAACTGTTAAATATAAGATTCTGTTTAATTAATGGTAAAATTACTTAGGCATCACATCCTGCGTGAGAACTGATTCCGTACTTACTATTGTAGCGAGTGGCTGAGTATCCACAACAAAATTCTAAAATCAAAAAGGGGTTCGTGGTCAAAAAAGTTTGAGAAACGCTAGATTAGATTATGGTGTTAACGCCTGGAACACAACGCAACTTTTAACGTAAAAAGTCACCCACAAAAACGAAACTTGCAAAAAAGGAAGTACATATTGCAGTAGAAAATGGATGATCATTTTTGACGTTGGAACTAAAAATAACGTTTATTACCTATAGTTCAAAAAAGTATTTAAAAAAACTTCGGAAAACAAATAAAGAAAAATAATGTTTGACGAAAAGGACTGACATAATTTGCATTGTGTTCCTCGCTTAACCTTAACCGATTATGTTAGATTAACCTCGCGGAAATTTGCTGCTGCTGTGATCCAATTTAGTAAAAAGGTTATTCTTTTTAGTATCAATAGGATTTTATAAGTTATTAGTAAGTAAGATCCGGAAATAATCATCTCTATGGGGTTTTTGTATTAATACGTATTTAGTCTCCTGTAATATTATTAGTTTTTAATAAATTCTCCCAAAACAAAATTATCAAGCACTTTAAAGCAGTATGAAGAAATTATATGCAGTTCATATAGGGTTGTCACCTTTTAGAATTTTCAATCCGAGACACCTAAGAACGAACGACAACTATCACCTGATAAATAAAAAATGGGCCCTCACGTTGGAGCCTAAGAATGACAAGTAGCGATAGTTGTTGATAGTCATTTGATAATGATGACTAAAAAAAACATGTCCACTTTGAGGCCTTCCCGAGTATTTCCGGAAGGCCTAAGAAAGAACGACAACGAACTATCAACTGATGACTAAAAAAATACACTCATCTTGATTGCCTTTGTATCTGAATAATTCGGTATAATCTGCGATTCTGGGATCTCGGTTGAATTACTTTTTGGCCAGAACACTGGACCTCATTCCGGGCAACCCCAAGTTTATAACTAGTTAAATAATAAATTAAAATAAAAATGCCAGTGCAATAGAGAATTTAGGTTGAAGATCACAACAAAACTATTGGGGTTTGGGTACAGAGTGAATTTTTAACAATTCTGATAAAGCTCTATGCGAAATTTGTTCGAAAAAGACCCACAATACTCCATACATTTTAATAGTTTTAGGATATAATTTAAAAATAGCTGACACACATATCAATAGTCATCATAATTTATAAATATTTACTGTTTTACTTAATCTTTTACACCTTGAATCGATGGCGAAAAAATAAGCTATTTACCTAACAAGTGCGGACAATGAATAATAGTTTTTATTAAACTATAACAAACAAACCATTATACATTTAAAAGTAACTAATTATTTGGAAAAAGGTAGTAACTACATAGAGCTATAGAAAACTGTTTTAAAAAAAATTCTTTGTTGTAATTAACATGATTAAATTAAGATTTTTTTTCTTCAGTTATAACAAAGCTTCTACTCTGGTGAGTCTTGATATCTGGTATTTTCACCAGAAACAAATCTTCTTGTTCGACTACGTTTTGAAACAAATGCTACTTTGATTAGTAAATAAGTATAGTCAAGCGCAATGCTTAAACATTTGTCAACATGTTCGTGGTTTAAAATTTTAGACTTTTTTGGTCTAAAATCTACCATTTTCTTTTTTAAATACGCAATCATTTTAAAATGTCTGGTAATATCAACGTTTTTCTTAATTTTTAGCGTAGATTTTATCACTGAGTACTTGGATCACATTGTAGAAGATTGAAAATTCTTGAAAGTAAATTAGAAGCACCTCTTTTTTACTAATGTTGTTGATTTTCCCGTTGGCGCAACATTTGATGAACTTTTCGCATTCCTGAATGTATCTGACTTTGGTTTTTTCTGGAAGCAAACCCAAATCTACTTCTTTTGCTGCGTTCATAATATATTCTGGAACCCCGTCTTGCATGCCCAGGTTGCCAAAAATTACGGAAAATACGCACATATAAAAGTAATTAATGACAAATAAATATGTCGAAATGACAGTTTGTTGATTTCTATCAATCTGGTAGCTAACCAAAACGAAATGCATTAAGGCTGCTACACACTCAAAGACGGTTAATTAATAAATTTATAAATAATAAATAAATTTTGGAATATTATGTGAGGAAACATTTTTCCGCACTACTGCGGGAAAACCAATTTTCCGCATGGATATCGGTACTACGAAAAATTGATTTTTCCTCACGGCTGTAGCAAAATAATTTTACACATTTAAATAAAACAAATTTTGATATTTTCAAAAAATATGATCTTACTTAAAATAAAATATAAAATTTCGAAAATATTACAAAAATATAAAAATTATACAATTTATAAACTTGATGCTTATTGTATTTTACCTTCATAGAAAACCTTGACTTTTTCTACACACGTATAAAATTAGTTTTCTATCTAGGTAAATTACCTTAGATTTTTGTACTGACCCAACCTTGCCTAAAATAAATCGCACGTGACTTTTCCAGAAAACAATAATAAAACAAAACTACCACTTTTTACATTTGCAATTTACAATAAAAAATCAACAGTCTTACCATGAAACCGTCTATCACAACAACAATGATCACTGATGAAGTCTGAGCTCATGCAATAATGCCTTTCTTCTTTGGTACACTCTTGACAACGAGGAGGTACAACAACTGAAAATTAAACAAAGTTTATTGACATATTCGTCGAAATTCAATCTTTTAAAATTCAAATTTCTGAATAAACATTAAAATGTATTTATCTAGTAAATTTCTGATTGGAACTGGGTATTTTGCCTTTAATTTTAAAATTATAATTATTTATTAATAGTATATTATATATGGCTATTTTAATCCGGAGGGTGAGATATACGTGTCAACCGCAGGCAGTGCTGGCCGCCTTATCCCATGTGTTTATCAGTTAAAAGCGCGCTTGAGCTTTGTGCTTCTGTCTTACGTCCGGACTTGATGACCCCGAAGTCTCGCAGGTTTGTGAGGTCTGAATTAAGACGCTCATTTGGCATAAGGGACTGACAGCTTGTATGCCAGAATAAAACACTGAGGTTGAGATATTTCAAAGGACGACGTCTAGCAACGATGTGCTGCCATCACTTTTAAATTTAGAGGTTAAGTCAATTTTTTCCTACTCCGACCACACACGGTCGCACCACCGGTTGCATATACAAATTCTGTCCAGACCTATGAAATGCTATCTAGCGTAGCTTAGTTGACTACGCAAACTTCGAAATGAGAATGAAATTTGTTTGTTTTAACGTAACCTTTCATAATGTAAAGGTTAGTATAACACAGCGCTTTCAATTAACAGGTCATCCTCAGTGCTACTTAAAAATAAGAACATCGAGTAATGAAACTCTTTGATTTTA
This sequence comes from Kuschelorhynchus macadamiae, assembly GCA_030620095.1. Lineage (NCBI taxonomy): Eukaryota > Metazoa > Arthropoda > Insecta > Coleoptera > Curculionidae > Kuschelorhynchus > Kuschelorhynchus macadamiae. The sequence continues at coordinate 67,606 of JAUTXW010001267.1, read as the reverse complement.
AAGATTGCAAAGGCTAAAATGCCGGCGAGAAGAAAGATTGAATTAAACGATATACTTACTTGTCAATCAATCAATGTAATTTAGAACTCTTACATGTAACAAAAGACAAAAATCAAACGGTGACGAACACCAAAATCACATTTTAAAAATGTTTAGGTGCTAAAACCTGCTGTCTTATACAAAGGCATGATAAAAACAGACATAATACTGACCGAACTTTTCAAAAGAGAGTAAAAAGGACAGTCAATTAATAATTTTATATACACATTAAATAGAACATATATTTTTGTTCTGTATGTTTTACTGACGAGTATATAAAATAAGTATATCGTTTTTCTGGTTCCATATTATGATTTACATCTTAAATTAATGTTTTAGTGCAAAGTTAAACTTTTAATTTAAAGTAGGAACTAGTGTTTACCGTAGTTTATTATGGATATTTTGTTACGTAGGCAGATTGTATCAGGTTAGTCGTTAAAGTTATACATAGAACACGAAATTGCGTAACTTTCACTGATTGCTAAGGCCCCTGACCAGCAAATAAGAAACGAGTATTTGGTCCCGATTGCATAGGTCTGTACGGAATGTTTATATGCCCACGGGTCTTTACCTGTGGTCAGTACTCAATCGATCCTTATTTCAAATACAATCCCAGTATTCCCAGTCAAAACGACATTAGTGACATTACCCTTCACACATGACGTCCAACGTGCTATAGCTATCGAAATTTCTTTCCGCAAGTGTTAGGGACTATGTTTTTTTTACGAGCGTATGAGGTGTGATACGAATAATATATTTTTTCTTCTAACACCAATCGTTAAAAAACGAATATTCTTGTTCATATCTAGGTACGATTTTTTTTGGTAAAATTGAGGAATTTCGGGTTCCGTATTTTATATGTTATTATTTGACACAATTTGACACACTGAAATTATTTTTGATAGTCAATAAAAACTTATCATTATAGAAACCAAAGGTAACTTGAAGAATCAACAATATAATAATTATTCGACGTGACAGTGATTATTTCATCTTTGCGAACTCTTCCCGCACTAGTGCGGGAAAAATGTCTTCCCGCACATAAAATAGTTTGAGAAGAGCCATTCCCACACACGCGTAGAAAAAAGCTATATATTTTTCCATATAATTTTTGTATGGAAGGCTGTTGTAAATCACCCCGCTAATAATATTTACTAATACTCATGTATTTTAGGTCCTATGGCTAGAACTTATACTTAAAAACTTTATGTCGTTTGTTATATTATCTATTATATTTGTTTCTTTTTGTCTAACATGTAGTTACTAAGTTTATAATGTATGTTTATTTATTTTATTTTTCCAATGACTAGACTCCCATATTTTTATTTTTATGGAGCATACTTTGGTGACATGTGAACATGTAGTCCATACATGTTCTTTTAACAATAAAGTATATTTGAGTTTGAGTTTTATTTATTTTGAATTTTTCTTATTATTAAAATAATAATGATTAAAAATACTTAATTTTTACAACCAAGAGAAATATTGCATCGAAAAAATAAATCATTAATATAGCATAGTTTGCAATACTAGCAATGGCCTTTACAGTACATTATAAATGAAAATTATCTCATGGTCAAAGCGATTGTCATGTTTTTTCCTTTAAAAATTGAAATCAATTCTACACTTCATTAGTTTCATGAAAAATAGATAATAAAAAAACTATTATGTGGCGAATAACATCGTTTACAGTCGACCTACGACTGGAATTACTTAAACTGTCTTGTAATTTTGTTTTTCAATGAAAAAATAAATAGGTTTTTCTTGTTTATATTATATGTTCAAAAGAATTAAACAATACATATTTAATAGACCAATGTAGATATTTAAAGCACAACAATTCCAAATTATTATTATTATTAAGTACAAGACTACAAAAAATGAAACAGAATCAAATAAAGCTAAAAAAACAGGCCTTTTCGTACAAGAAAATATAACTTTCTCTAGCGTTTAAAAAGAACCAGCAAGTGACAATACCTTTTAAATACGTTTAACAGTTTCATTATTTAACATTCTTTACAACGGTGTATAAAAATTCGCAGCGAAATTCAAAAAATTAAAAATAACAATAATTCGGAATCTGTTAGACTTCGCAAAATGACAAAAAATATTTTATATGACACGTCTTTTATCACCCCTTAAAATCCATCCACCTAGCACCCTGTATAATACAAGATCTTAAATTTTTTTTTTGATGGTAGCAAACGATATTGTAGAAAATATATGTAACATATACTCCTCGCTTACTACTCGTTTTTTTGCTATTTAGTAACCATAAGCTATTTTAATGTATTGTTCATTTATGCGTAAAAAGAATGTTTTGGCATTCTCTAAATTCCATTTGCATTGATTTATATCCCTATTAGAGTAATTTCGCAGTCCTCTTTAATATGAACAGGGTTGAAATAAATGCGACAAAGCAAATAATGTAAATTATATAAATAACAGCATATGTTTGATGATACATTTCCTTTATTCCTTGGCTTAGAGTTAAAAATTAGTATAAACACGAGCGTAGCCCAGTGGGGCAGGGAACAACAGACTTAAAGCAGGAAGATAATTATTTTTAAAAGGCTCCTAAACAGATTAATAATATAACGACCAACCTTAGAGACTTTGTTCATAGTAATGTTCACTTTATATAATAACCATGTCATTTAAATGAACGTATACCATATTTTTTTAATCGAACTGAGTTTCGAGACTTGAAACAGACTATTTTTCCTTTGATAACTTTGCGTATTTAATTAACTTCTTAAAAGTGCCAGTGGTATGTTTTTTTAAAGGAAGAGTGTAGGCACCAAACTCAATAATTTCAGTAGTAGTAACAATAATGGCTGGTGCTGGTAGAAGTCTCAAAGCACGACAAAAAGATCTTTTGCTCCCCTCAAAAAGGACCCAAACTTCTGTTTATTCTTGCGTCCACGATGACCAGCGCTAAATGCCTTCTCTATTTGCAGTGTCTCGTTGTATGATGTTGGTTTGGCAAATATTATGTGTGAAATTACATGTATCCCAGCGCAAACTGCTCAAAGTAATATTGTGCGTGTATTAACACGGTATCACTTATTATTTGTATGTTTACCATTACTCTGCAAGGATTAAAAATACATTTAAATAAGTAGTAAAATTAAATTATTTTTCCAACATTGGGATACAATATTAGATTATTCATATTTACTCTCACATTTTGTTTAATCGGTTAAATCGTGTTAGCCAAAAATGTGACATTTCTTCATTAATGTTTAGTCACTGCAAACAGAGTAACATTACGCTAAACGAATATACAATTTCATGTAACTGATTTGTATTATATAACTTTCTTCAAGGACAAATTAAGTTCCGAATAGTCGATCCATCCAATATAAAATTAAATAACTCTAAATTGACCCCAACTTTGCATTGTTTTTCCATATTATTGGGACCCATCGAGAGATTTCCGCGAGGCTCAACGCTCAGAGATATCAACCCACGACGCACTGCAGGCTGGTAAAATTCGTTTTAGATCGGTTTTACGCTATTTTCTGACAATCTTTAAAGCAGCTTGGATTTTGCCGCTACATTTGTTTGTCGATCATTCACAAACCGGAGCAAGATTTTGTAATTTTTCATATCTGGACGAAGTAGGAGCGGACTGGGCCGCGTGAAACCTACTGGACTTATGAAAGTCAAGGTTCCTACTCTTCGGGAAATGCAGCATTTGCTGATACGTTTTTTTACATAAAAAAGATTTAACGTGGGCTACCAAATTACTTATTTATTTAATTAATTATTTAGTTACAATTAAAATAATACAAAAGTGTCAACGCAGGGGGACTGAACCGCAGCTTTCCGAGTGATTGGCAGCCACTTAACAACTACATCAAGGTGGCTTGTCTGAGAATAAACCAACTCTGTTTAATGCAGTTAACTTAATTAATACAGGGATTCCTAACCAATAAAAGCCTTAACATTCACAAGTCCTGTAGTTTTAGAAATCTAGCCTCTGGGCCTTATTAAACTTAAGCACACTTTAAAGCATAATTTGTGTATCTACTATATTTCTAACTATGTAGACCTAAATTGACTCGAGGTATTCCAATCTTATCAATTACAATTTACAAGAACGCTACACTTTAAGTTAAGGGCGACGATGACACCATTACCAAAGTTTACAGAAATATTTTATTTGATAAACTTTGCCATTACCAATAAGATTCCAGTTAAAGGAAGCGTCCAACAGGGGAACTAATAACCCAAGTAAAATTTTTGAAAGTAAAAATTATTTTATAAGGCATTACCATGATTATATAAGTGTGGACCTTTATTTTTTTCAGTCCTCGTCGCTAATTTTTATGAGGGCATGACGGACCTTTTTTTAGTCGTCAAATGTAAATGCTTGCCCCCCCCCCAGGAAGGCATTCTAAATACGCCACTGGACAGGGAAATACTATATATCAGAAGCTTTTCACTTTGGCACTTTCAAATATTTTAGAAGACTGCCCTGACACCAGGGACGAAGAAGCATGAGAGGAGCCACCCCTCCAAAGTTGTTCGGACTGTGAAATTAGCTTACCTAAGTTGAGAAACTTTTTTTATCATTGTCGGTGATACTTGCTAGCAATACAAAAGTGCAGACTATCTCTATCTTGGTAATATCATCAAATTTGGAAGATAAAACCAGGCATCAGAAATAAAAAGAAGGGGAGGACTCAAATGGACTGCTTTCGGAAGATTGGGGTATATATTTAAAGATCCAAAAATCCCCCTGAACCTCAAACAAAAAGTATTCGAGTCATGCAGTTTACCTTAATGGCCTAGATAAAATGACTCTCACACAGAAAGTATCAAGGTTTAGTGGTGAGAAATGAAAAAATAAGAAGAGCGTGGCGTGCTAGGCAAACAAGAAGAAACATTGGAAGAGCTCCTGAAAGACTACATGATGACCTAAGAAAAGCAGGTGGGAGAAACTTTCAGACTGATTTTTTAAATATTTTACTAGGCCGCCATCTTGGATTTAAACCAAAATGGTACCAGCTCATTTGTATGTGGTACTTGATTTTTGTGCATAATTTGAGGTAGTTTGAAGAATTAGTTTTTTAGTGATAATTTCTTTAATGTTTCTTATTGGACATTTATCAAAATATTTCCAGTTCAGCATATAAGATCTTTAATGTTGACCAAAATTTAAAATCCGACTTCTTGCAAGTCCAAAAACCTCCTCTAATATTAATACAAATTTCAAGAAACATAAAGTTCCACCCCCTGTGCCAAAATTCCTCGCTTTGATTGGTCCTATTCGTTGGCAAAAGGGGTTTTTTTCTATCTTCGTAAACTTTCCCATGGTCAAAATAAAAACATTCATTACAGATAGTAAAATGGGAATTTGGACTACTTTACTTTACTAAGAAGGGTCGTTTGGGTATTTTCCTATCATAAACCCTAAATGCAATAAACAGTTCACTATCGGTAATGGTTCCTATTATCGAACGTGCAACAACATAAAATCGTACAAAGAAGTGTTGTAAAAATAAAAATTAACGGATAGCATACAAGAACCTTAAAACTAAATTAGACTCTAAATGCCGATGGAAATTCCCACAATTATGTATAGAAACCTAAGTACCTACAAATTGTTACATTTCTCAATAGCAATAGATAATTAGCCTAGATTAAAAAATTAATGTAAAATAAAATAAATATGTACAGTAAATATGCAGTAACAATGAAAAGAAAAACAAATATATACAGTGTGATATGCGCAAATTTTAACTTTGGCAGACAAATGTGTGAAACATTCAGTCGCCACAACACCCCCCTGTGATTGAGATTCACGACAATCCAGCCTGGAAGTGGTTGGGAAGCCGGAGATGTCTCCCCGATCTGGTCTGTCGCTCTGGTGATCTGCTGATGGGTTCTGATGCGGGAGCATGGTTCCCATCTGGAGGCTGGTGTGCTTCTTCTTCTCGTTGCGAGACACATCTGGTTCTGGTAATTTCTGCGGGTTGCAGAGTGACTTGATCGTTTCTAGGGATTCCTGCTGGGCGAATAACGTATTCCGTCTCCATATCTTGTGACAGTGGCATGTCCTCTGGGTCCTTGTTCAAGATATACGCTGGCTTGAGTCGATCGATACTGACGGTGACGTGGCATCCCCTTATGTCAACGACGAATGCCTTAATCTCCCGGCTAACGACGCGGTACGGGCCATCGTAAGGATGTTGCAGAGGCTTCTTCTGAGCGTCATGGCGAACAAAAACATGAGTGGCTGCTTGAAGATCTTTAAAAATAAACGTTTTTCTCTTTGCATCGTGGTTAGATCCATTGGTGGGGCGTAGCTCAAGAAAATGTGTACTTAGTTCAGTGGCGAAGTTGCTGGAGCCATCATCTTGGATATTCAGTGAGCGGGATGCTAAGAACTCTCCAGGCAGGAGAATGGGTTGGCCGTATATCATCTCTGCAGCTGTAGCGTCGAGGTCCTCTTTCCAAGCCATTCGGATACCGAACAAAACTGTGGGTAGGCTCTCGGTCCAGCGGGACTTATGACACCGAAGGGAAGCCTTAAGTTGGCGATGAAACCTTTCGATCATGCCATTAGCTGCGGGGTGGTATGCCGTTGTACGAATATGATTGATGCCCATTAGACAATTAATTTGCTTGAACAAGCAAGACTCAAATTGCCGGCCCTGATCGGTGGTGACTCGTAGTGGAACGCCAAACCTGCACACCCAGTTGTCAATGGTGGTTGCTTCCTGATCTTTCAGTGGTATTACTTCAGGCCACCTGGAAAATCTGTCTATCATGGTCAGACAATATCTGTATCCCTCAGATAACGGCATTATCACTATGCCAAGGTGAACATGCTCAAAACGGCTAGAGGGCGGTGCAAACGTTCCGACTGGACTAATGACATGACGCGAGACCTTCGAACGCTGGCATTCAGGACAGGATTGGGCCCACTTCCTGCAGTCACTCTTCATAGATGGCCAAACATAGCGCTGAGTTGCTAGTTTCACTGTGGCTCTGACGCCGGGATGGCTTAGTTGGTGTATGCTGTCAAAAACTTGTTTCCTGAATGGCTTCGTAATAAATGGTCTAGCTATTGAAGTTGACATATCGCACCAGATTGTGTTGTTAGTGAAAGGAATTTGGATTTGTCTCATTTTCAAGACCGAATCTTGACAAAATCTGGTCAGTTCCTCGTCACTGTTCTGGGATGTTGCTAGAGCGTCGTAGTCGATTGACTTATGAACTTCATCAATCCTACATAAGGCATCTGCAATCACATTATCGCTCCCTGCTATATGCCGAAAGTCTGTCGTGAATTGACCGATAAAATCCAGGTACCGGAACTGTCGAGGTGATACTTGGCTTTTCTTATGACGAAATGCATATATCAGTGGTTTATGGTCCGTGAAAATACTAAAGTTTCTTGCCTCCACCATGTGTCTGAAATATTTGACGGATAGGTATGCGGTCAGTAGCTCACGGTCATAAGCGCCATATTTGCACTCTGTAGGACTGAGCTTCTTGGAGAAAAAGCTAAGTGGTTGCCACTGATCATTTACCCACTGCTGCAAGGCAGCGCCAATGGCAGAGTCTGAAGCATCACAGAATATAGCAAGGGGTGCGTTGACATTTGGGTGCGACAACAAGGTAGCCTGAGCTAGTGCTTTCTTGCTGGCTTCGAACGAGGCTAGACTTTCTGTGGTCCAGTGTAACGGGGATCTTCCTTTGATTTTTTTCTTGAGGAGTGTGTTCAGTGATGCTTGAATCTCGGCTGCTTTGGGTATGAATCTCCGGTAGAAATTCACCATACCCAGGAAGCGACGACGTTGCTTGGCCGTTTCAGGTTTTGGGTAGGCCAGAATAGTTTCGACCTTTTCTGGCAGTGGTTGGGTGCCTGCGTTTGAGACGCAATATCCTAGGAATTTGACTTGGGACTGGCCAAAAACACATTTACTTGGGTTAATGACGATGCCGTATTGCTGAAGCCGCTGAAACAGTGTTTCCATGTGGCGGAGGTGTTCTTCGGGCGTCGTTGAGACAACAAGGATGTCGTCTAGGTACACATAACAGTAGTCCAACCCTCGAGTAACTTCATCCATGAAACGCTGAAAAGTTTGTGCTGCGTTTCGAAGTCCAAACGTCATAAATGGAAATTCGAACAATCCGAATGGTGTGGTGATGGCGGTTTTCGCGATGTCCTCCTCAGCTACTGGGATTTGATTGAACGCACGGATTAAGTCGATGGTTGAAAAAATCGATTTTCCTTAGAGCTCTTGTGCGAAATCCTGGATATGGCGGACGCCATATTGGTCAGGACAGGTTCTGCTATTCAGAGTTCTATAATCCCCACAGGGCCTCTATTCGCCGTTGTTTTTTGGTACTAGGTGCAACGGCGAGGACCAAGGACTTTTAGATGGCCTGGCAAGTCCGAGTTTCACCAAAGTGTCGAATTCCTTCCTTGCTGTTTTTAGTTTGTCCGGAGCTAGGCGACGTGGTTTCTGGGCGACAGGCGCACCAGGCGTGGTAATAATATGATGCTGAGTTTTGTGTTTAATGTATTTGGGAGCACCGTTTGGTCTGGTAATTCCCGGGAACCTTTCCAGAAGCACATGGAAAGGGGAAGCACCATTAATTACTTTGACGGTCGGAGCGGTCCATTCCAAAACCTCACCACGTGATGCCAGTTGTGTTGTGGAGTCAAAGAGTTTGCCTTGCTGCAGATCCGGAAGCAGTCTATAGTGTGCGAGGAAGTCTGCTCCTAGGATAGGTTGAGATACGTCAGCTATGATGAATCTCCATGGAAAAACTCGGCGGAGTCCTAGGTTGAGGGTACGGGCTACTATTCCGTATGTGGTTATAGACGAACCATTGGCAGCTGAAAGTGCGTAGGTTGATTTGGTATGAGCACCATCCACTCGGAGTCTCAGGATTACGCTTAGATCGGCACCGGTGTCGATGAGAAATCGAAGTCCGGTTTCACGATCGTAGATAAATAGGCGGGGTGATTTATTAAGGCAGGTGTCATTTGCCGCCATCAGTGACTGCCCGATTGGTTTCCCTGGTTCCATGAACAGGGCATAGTGCATTTCTGGGCTTCCTGCTTGTAGCGCCAGTGGTACCAGCATAAACTGGCTGGGCGCGCTTCCCTAGGTGTAGATGGCGAGCGATGCCGTGACTGGGATCAGGATCGAAAATGCGTACGGGAATTTCGCATTCCTCTTGAAGCATGCACGTCCTGCTTGACACTAGCTAGCTCTCCTTTCACCTCTGAAAGTTGCTGTGTTAGTTGTTGCATGAGGGAATGGAGAATCTGGTATTCTTGCGAACGCTTAGGGGTGATTGCCGCTACGGAAGGGCTCACAGGCAGAGCAGTAAATATATTGTCAGCCAAGTCCGCAGTTTCACTTAGTGTTTGACGTGATTGCTTGTATAGGTTGTAGATTGGCTTGTAAGCGTCTTACCCAAATACTCCTCACTAATGTCTCCGGGACTACTGATCCTAGTGCCTGCAGTCTTCGAAGGAATTGGGAAGGTTTTTCGTCACCCATAGCTTCGTTCGCACTTAACCGCTTTATAAGTTGTTTTTTTAGCTCGGAATAGGAATTAGAATCTAATGGTTTCGTCACAATGTCGCGCATTTCGCTGATATATCGCGGCGGAAGTTTCGCGAGAATGTCCAAATATTTTTGCTCGGTGTTTGTGATTTTTGATCTATTAAAGCAAGCCTCTACGATTACAAACCAAAGTTCTGGATCCGACGGGTCAAAGTCTGGAAGTCGCGGCGCGGAATTTATCGCGACAGCGTTCGCGATAGGGATGGCACTGTTGGTTTCTGCCGCAGAGTTAGGCATGGTATACCGCGAAATATTTGTTACAAATAAACTCACCATAGCTTAGGGACTGTTGTATTGACTAAAACACAACCTACCACAAAAGGAATGACAAAAAGTTCACTGTAATACTAGGTACTTACGTTGATTGTTCAATTTATCACTAAAACACTGAAGCACTAATTACACTACTTGCTCTCACAAAACAAATCACGTCGGATTCACCACTTTAGGAACGTATGTGTGTGCTTTATTAGCTATATATCCAATACATTCCTTTTTTATATGAACTGTGAGAGTTTATTGAAACACTGTTAAAACGAAATAAAATAAGTCTATTGAACTAGAACAACAAAATTCACATCCGACTTCTTACAAGTCCAAAAACAGAGTCCTCCTCTAATATTAATACAAATTTCAAGAAACATAAAGTTCCACCCCCTGTGCCAAAATTCCTCGCTTTGATTGGTCCTATTCGTTGGCAAAAGGGGTTTTTTTCTATCTTCGTAAACTTTCCCATGGTCAAAATAAAAACATTCATTACAGATAGTAAAATGGAAATTTGGACTACTTTACTTTACTAAGAAGGGTCGTTTCGGTATTTTCCTATCATAAACCCTAAATGCAATAAACAGTTCACTATCGGTAATGGTTCCTATTATCGAACGTGCAACAACATAAAATCGTACAAAGAAGTGTTGTAAAAATAAAAATTAACGGATAGCATACAAGAACCTTAAAACTTAATTAGACTCTAAATGCCGATGGAAATTCCCACAATTATGTACAGAAACCTAAGTACCTACAAATTGTTACATTTCTCAATAGCAATAGATAATTAGCCTAGATTAAAAAATTAATGTAAAATAAAATAAATATGTAATTCAGTCGCCACACTGGCTAAGTAGTTTTTCAGTAGTAATTTATTAACATTCACTAGATCGCCATTTTGTTCCACACATTGAATTTTAAATGGAAATGTGGAGACTTTGTATTTCCTGCAATTGTTTATGAAATAAAATCATAGCAAAGTGTTTTCGACTTTCGCCATCTTCAGTGCTACTTTTATTTATGTTATTCTTATAGCTTTCCGGATACGCCGACGCCGTTGCGCTTTGGTATTATAGCCACCCTTACTGTGAACGCTAGTTTTGGGTATACAAAGAATATTAAAACTGGCTTATATTCCTTCGGTCCAACTAAATTAATGCAGGAATTCTGGATCAATAGGCGCCTTAACATTCACAAGTCCAGTAAGTTTAAAAATCTAACGGAACGAGTAAAGGTGGGCAGTATAATCGATTTTTAAATAATCCAATTTTTCGATAAATCGATTTTCTGATTGATTTTTCGATTATTTGATATTTGGATTAACGGAAAAAATCGGTTATTGATTTGGATAATCGCCCAACTCTATTAAAATGTTCTAGTTATAGTTCCAGCGGCTAGAAAATAATTGCTCTTTCGTTTGAACCGAACTTGCAAATTAATGAATTTTATACAAGACATAATTTACAAGAAAATCACTGTTAAAAAATAGTTTGTTATTAGTATAAAAAGCATAATTCGCTGCGTAGTCAGTATAAAAAGAACACAACAGTCAACAGTATTTTATAAGTGATGGATGGGAAAATGTATTATTTTAACCTTAGACTGTTCTGAGATAAACTGTTAAACATATTATATTGGCAGAGACTCATGTCTGGATGGATTCAGAAGCCCGCTACACACTATTCGGTTCGAATCGTCGCGTCGCGCGGTCCGCTTCGTTCATTCGATTCATCATTTCATACTAATTAACGAAATGGCGAATCAATGAACTGAATATTTCATCCTTACTATTCTCATCAATTCTTATTTAATACGTTTGCATGAATTTAATGCACTTCGGTGTCTGAAAATACACAAAAAACAAAAGATTTGATTCGGCGAATGGTTCGCCGAGGTCAAAGCCTACTTGATTATCCGCCCAAAAGATGGAATCGCTGCGCCACGAGTCGAATGGATGAACCGGACCCTCCAAACTATGCGAACGCATCAACGAATAGTGAGTAGAGGGCCTAAAGGTTTGCTGGAAGTACGAACAATGTAATCGTGCAGGTTTTCCAATAAATATATTTAAAATTAACAATACAAAAAATATAATTACAATTTTGGCACCTCACACACATATAATACAAGTTTTGCATTATTACTAGTGCTTACATCTCATATAAAATCCAAATATTTGCTAATTTTTTTCGCAGGGCCTAGGCAGTGGTGTAGATATACCCCGTCAGCCCCCTCAATGCTGGGGGTACCTGATGCTAGCGGGGCCGGGCGATGTGTAATTTTTTTTGTTGGTCGTCACTTATTTTCCCATCGTATTCAATTTGAGATTATGCAATACTATGAAGTCATCAGTTACTTTATGGCCGTTTGTTCAGAACTGCGTGGGCCCAAAATGTGTAGCTACGCCACTGGGCCTAGGCCCTTATTCCAGTTGATGCTCTTCTCAGAAATGTTATTGTTTTATTAAGCACTTTCAAGAAACCAACGTGAGATATAAATAGGAAAATATATAAAATACAGCTACTTAACACTTTAAACCCAGTTTTAAGCTAAATAAATCTAAACGAAAACAACATTTACTTTTGGTCTAAACAAGTAAAAGGCTGGAAAGATTTACGTTTTTTTTGTAAAAGGGGATGGGAGGGAGAGAAAACATTGGGGAAAGTAATATAAATGACATACAAATATAATGTTAAACAAATTAAAACTAATTATTAAAAAAGGTGCTCGCTCTTGGATCAAGGCAAGAAATAATTATTTATGTTATAAGTGTTAAAAGTATATTTTAAGGGTAAGCATGTGAAAATTTCTGCAAATTCTGCAGTTCACATGAGTGCCTTAAACATTCTTTTAAAACAATTATCATATAATATTTTTTCTAAAAAACATTTTTAGGATAATCAATAAATTGGAAGGAGATTATAGATAGCATCTTATATAAAATTATCGAAGTTAATTAAACCGCTGTTGTGGTTTTTGCTTGAAACGCAAGAAAATATAAAGTAAGCGACAGTTGCACCGACTCATTTAAAGATATAGATGAAATGGCCAATCCAGCTACCTTAGATTTGTTTCCCAGAAATTCCCGAATGCAATATGAGATTGTTTACGATAAGTTTATGAAATGATGTGAAAAGAATGCGTTTCTGAGAAATATAATGAAAATGTATTCCTGGCATATTTTGCGGAGAAAGCGAAGAGTTAGAAATCATCCTCTCTGTGGAATTATTCGATGGTCAAAGTTATGCTACATGCAAATAGTGACGTATCAAAGATCTTGACTGGAGATCAAATTGAACAGTTTTTGAAGCGTGCAATGGATGATGAATACCTTTTGATGAAAGTAGGTATTATAGCTCTGATTTTGGGAATATTTGGTGCTTGCCTCAGGGAGGAGCTTTGTCAGGTGACTCTTGACAACGTGAAAGATATGGGTACTTCATTAATGATTAAAACATCAGATACCAAAAACAAAGTTCTACGAACTTTCAGTTTCGTGGACAAATTTTATTTGGATTTTATCTAAAATACACGGCTCTTCGTCCAGGAAATCTCGGGCATCAGCGGCTTTTCTTAAAATACTTGCCGTTGCTGGAGCAAATTTGACGATCATTAAGTGACAGGGGGGTGGAAATCCTCTACTATTGCTGAGGGGTACATCGAAGAATCCTTGAAAAATAGGAACTCTATTGCCCGAAGACTACTTACAGTGCAAATAAGATCAGCAGATATTGCCTTAAGGTCAACTGGGCATGCGGTTGTTTCTGCTCAATCCTCCTCAACCACGGAGGGTCGTAAATCTGTGGAAGGAATTCATTTTTCAAGTTGTTTAAATTGTACCATTAATATTAATGTTAATAAATAAAATATACATGTTTTTTTGACGTTTGCCTTCAAATTTTGACATTTCATTTGAGAAGCTGCATATTATATTACCACACATAAGGTAGATACCCCCCTCTATATGGCCGTCCCTGATTGTAAATACAATATATTATTGACCTGAAAAAGCATAGTCGGACCGAGCCTGTTTGAACATCTCGTGGCCTTAAGTCCAAACCTATCGGGCTTATTGAAAGAATAGGCTCTGCAAATTGGTAATATAGGCTAGAGATCTCAGAATTCAAAAACTGCAAGGATTACAAGAACTATTATATAGAGAAATATTTAGATATTTTTTAAATGAAATTAATTGCGCTCGCGGACCCTACGTAAGTAAGTGTAGGTACATAGTTGATTATTTTAGATAAATGATCCAAAATATATAGGAATGTGGGTATTAAAAACTATTCGCTAACAAAAACAAATTACTCGTTAAGTCTAGTAACGTATACACAATATTTTACACGGTCACTTGCCTAATATAACTTTTTTAATGAGATACTTGAAATACATTCTTCAAATTCGCAGTGAACAAGCTAATTTTAAACGGATATCGTTATACGTGTCAAAATATTTGCATCCTGAATTGAAAACCTGATTATGCCACTTGAGAAAATAAATTGAGCTACAAAATTAAAACGAACAGATCTCCCTTCTATTAACGTAATGACTGTGTTTAAGGTTTTTCGGTAATTATTGTTTTCATTTTTCCATCAAAGTATATGCCTGACATTCCTGGATACCATTAGTTGAGTATGTTACAATGTCAATGTTTTAGCTTCAAAAAACGAGGTTATCAATTCGCTCCTTATATTTTTTGTATGTATGTACACCGATTTCTCCGGGATGGTTTGACCAATTTGGATGAAATATTCAGGAAGTATTCAGAGAGCAATTTTGAATATTTTTCTTGAAATTTGGTGTATGAAGTGTAATTAAAATTTAAAGTAATTTCACCGCACCCTGACGTATATACCCCGCTAGGGAGAATTACTTTCAAGCGACTTTAAAAAAGGACGAGGTTATCAATTCGATCCTATGTATTTTTTTATGTATGTACATCGATTACTCCTCGATGGTTCGACCAATTTGAATGAAATTTTCAGGGAATATTCCGGATATTGCCAAAGTAATCCCATAGCAAGCATACAAAAAAAGTCAAAAATGGCGGATTGATGTCATTTTTAACATGTTTACGCGAGCGCAGGCGCCGGAGACAATATATATTGCGCTCACCATTCATAAGGAAAAAAAGCATACATGTTAATATCGTGTTTCATCTGGTTTTCGGGTTTTTATGATTTAATACGGTGATTCCCGCAAAATTTCGTATGCAATGGACCCAGGAAACTTGGTATAAATAGAACTAAACAGATTGAAATAAAAATGTTTATAAAAAATAAAAGCACTAAAAAAAAATTATATTTTATTCACATTGAAAATCTGACTTTATGAAGTCGATGTCAAACAAGCAAAACATTATTTGCTGTTGTACATAATATGTAGACACTCATTATATAAGTGTCTGTTTGCGATTAAGTAATTAACAATTAGTTTGACGCCGACTTCATAAAGATAAACTTTCAATGTGGAATAAAATATTATTTTTTACTTTTTAGTGTTTTTTTAAGTCGGTTCTATTTTTTTATTTTTTTTTTATAAAAATTTTTACCTCGTCAGAGTATTCCGGTTATTATAAATCTTAATGGATGTTGAAATTGTCAAATGTCTTTATTATTAGCACAAAACATTTCTTGTGTGTCAATGATTGAAGTGTATAGCGGGGGAGAGGGATTAAGTATTAATTAGTTATACAAATATTGTGTTTGATATGGTTTTTAATGGCACAACGTTCAATTTTACTAACCAATTTAATTTTTGACAATATGTATAGCTTATTTTCTTGTTCTATAAATGCGTATAGATGGCATTTTTATATACGAAAGTGGCTTAATATCCGCCGGTGGCTTTATGTAGCCGTGGTCGTAATGACAATTCCGACGACTGAAAAATTAGTATAATATCTACACTAATAATTCTGCAGGCAAACCTAATATATTCAGCTAGTGCGGCGGAATAGGTTTATTTTTAAATAAATTCTGCCGTCCAGTGGCGTAGACACAGGGCGGAGATATGGTGAATATATCCTCCCCCAAGTATAGTATATTTTAAGTATAGCCAAATTTAAATTTTTTTGCTTATATTTTTACTATGAAAATAGTTTTGCAATATCTTTTGACTGTTTAATGTTTTTGCCTATTCCCTTTGGTTAATGTCCGTCAACAGCTTGCAAATGTGTTGAAAAATAAGTATATCCCTCCCAAGCGATAAGTCTAGCTACGCTACTGCCGCCGTCCTGCGGCATAGTTTTGGGTAACTTCAAAGTTCCGCCGAAATCAAAACACTAACATAACATAACCTATTAATTAATTGTGAAAATGTGCAGGAAGCGTGATTTCTAATCCTACAAGATTTGTAAATGTCAAGGCTTTTATTGTAAGAATCGCTGCATTTGTTGATACGCTTTTTTACAACAAAACCAAAAAAACCTTACCCTGGGTTAATCAAAGACGCAATATAATAATTAAAACACTATTACATAAAAAATACGGATTTTTATTAAAAAAAAATCTCAACACATGAGGTTTGAACCGCAGTAGCAGGCTGGCAGCCATCTAACCACTGCACCACAACGGTTTACATTTGAACTATATTTTACTTCTCTCTTAAAAGGAAAATACATATTTTAATCGTGAAAAAAACACTCTCCGAGATTTTTTCAAATCTTTCCGTTTCAGGATCCCTAGATGCCGAAAACATATTTTTTCAATTCCGTCTGCCGGTCTCTTTGCGGCATAGCTAAACAACTACTTACCACCCGATCGATTTGAAAATTTGGTCAAAAATTAAGCATTATATGGGAATCACCTGGTAATATTTTGGTAAAAATCCAATATACCAAAACAAAATAGCGGCCTAGTGAAACGTTAAAAAAACAATATTACTAAAAAACTACTTATTCAATTTATCTCAAATTTTGTACAAAAAACAAGTATCATGTAGGAATCAATTGGTAAAATTTTGGGACGAATCCAAGAGGGTGGCTTAATATATTTAAAAATTCAGCCTGAAAAAACTACTTAATGGATTTCAAATTGTGTGCTCTAACTAATTGTGATATAGAGAATAACTAATAAAATTGTTTTATTGATTCAAGATGGATGTAATCCATCATAAAATGTAATCCTGAAAAAAACACCCTCTTAGATTTTACATATCATTACGTTTTAGCGTCTCTAGGATGTTTCATCAATCCCGTCGGTTCGTCTGTCGCTTTGTCTGTATATCTGTCTGATTGTCAGTTCCCGGCATAGCTTAAAAACTACTTATCAGATTGACTTCATATTTTAGTCATAAATTAAGGATCATATGGAAATCACCTGGTTATATTTTCATAAGAATCCAATATGCCGGAACAAGATGGCGGCCTAGTGAACCGTAAAAAAATTATTCCTAAAAAAATCAAGTGTTACATAGGAATGAACTGGTAACATTTTGGTATAAATATAAGATAGCAAAACAAAATGACGTCCTAATACAATTTTTAAAAAATGAGCCTAAAAAACTAATTTTTAGATTAATTTCAAATTTTGTGCAAGCATTAACGGCTGGTTGCACAAAACTTAATTGTTGTTTAGAATATTTAACCAAACTTTCTGATTTGACAAGCTGCTTATAGAAATCTAGGTACTCGCAAATTTGACATTCCGTTAAACATTCTAAACTTTATTTGAGCTCTCTGCAACTGGCTGTCAGTGTGATACAGAGATAAACTGGTAAAGTTGTGGTACCAATTCAAGATGGTGAACTGAAAAATTAAATGTGAATTGTGATATAGGGATAAACTGGTACGAATTCAAAATGACGTAACAAAATGTAAAAACTACTTATTGAATTTTATTTGTTACTTCCCTCGTTGAAGAGAAGTATTGTAATCGTGAAAAAATTACCCACCGAGTATTTTTTTCAGATTTTCACGTTTGGGGGTCCCTAGATACTGGAAAAAGTGTTCTCAATTCAGTCGGTCTGTCTGTCGGGCTGCCTATTCGTGGAAGAGGTAAAAAACTACTTACTGACTTCAAATTTTGGTAAAAATTCAAAAAGTCATATGGGAGTGACCTGCTGATGATAAAAACCCAATATGAGGGAACAAAATGGCGGCCTTGTGAAATGTTAAGAAAATTATTACTAAAAAACAAATTATCCAATTTACTTCAAATTGCACAAAAATCAAGGAGTTAACCTGCAATATTTTGGTACGAATCCAGGACAGCAAAGCAAAATGGCGTCCTAAAAAATTATTTAAAAAAATCAGTCTGAGAAACTACTACTAGACCGAGTACTAGACTGATTTTAAATTTTCGGCATCCATTGAGTGTGATATAGAGATCTTTGCTTTTATGAATTTAAGACGGAGAAATAAAATGGTGGCCAAATAAAAATTATAAAAAAATCTTTTTCTTCAATTGACTTAATATCTTGCGGCAAAATTGAATGTGATGCAGGGATTAACTGATACAAATTCAAAATGACGATGCAAAATGGCGGACTTAAAAAATTAGTGTAAAAAAATTCAATTTACTATATATCAGGCTCAAAAAATAAGTGTGACATAGGTAGAAACTGATAAAATAGTAATACGATTCCGATATGGTGGAACAAAATGGCGCGCAACAAATGTTTGAAAAGACCGTATACTAAACGACTATGTGCGTATCTAAATTTGTGTTACACTTTACTATTCCTAATGAAAGGAAAGATTCATAAAAAGGAACTTTACCAATTTTTTATTCAACCTAATTAAATTTATATAGCAATTCCTGACGGATAAAAGTCTTGACATTCGCAAATTTAGTAGCGTGGCGCGAACGTACCTACGTATAGAAATTCTAATTGTGGATATTAAAATGGAGGAAATAAGAGAAATAAACTTTATTTTTTGGATACACTTCTAGTTCCAGTCTCGAAATTAAAAAAAACAAGCCTTTTATCAACATTTTACAAGAATAAAAAAATAACATGTTTGACTTGAAAAACATGACTTATTTTCTCAGCGCTTTATTTCAACGGACACATATTTTTGTGTCATGAAACGTCTTTGGCGAATTACAGTTATCTCTCATACATAATTTTCGATAGGCTGATTTTTTCATTTATATTCCTCTCTTCGGCTGTTTTTGCCTTATATATTGGGCGCCGGAATTGTCATTTCGGTTATATAAAACAGCCCGCGCAAGCGCACATCTAGCCACTTTGTTTTATGTAATATTAGTACCGTGATCATGGCAAAATTTCATATGCAATGGACCCAGTAGCTACTTGTTTATTTTATTAGAGATGGTCACACTTTTAACCTAGGTTTAGGCCTTGAAAACTTTAAAACTGACCTTCGCAAAAAACTTTGTATAAATAGATCTAAAAATGATGAAATAAAAATTTTACTAAATAAATAAAACCGACCTAGAAAAAAGCACTAAATAGTAAAACAGATTTTCGTAAAACCAGCACTTTAGCCCCTCCTAGCAGGGACTGAAGTGTCACTTTTAATTTCAAGGAAAAAAGTATTTTTGCTCTCTTGGGGAAAAAGTAAAAACAAAAGAACAACTAAATTTAACGTACAGCGAAACTTTTAATATCTAATTTTAATTTATGTTAATATTGATATGAACATTTTGACAATTAGTTGTGTTAAATAAGCGATTATGTTGGTAAAAACCTATTAAATTTGACTGATATAACTTATACAAATCGCAATTACCAATATATTATGAGGAATGACGACACCTTTATACGTAAAGTAAATCCAACGGTAATCGTTCATAGCAAATTGAGATCTTTTCAGAACTCGCCATGGACAGAATTGATAGAAGCCCCTAACTCTCATGGCAATGTCTTCGATTCGATTTCGATTCTTGGGTATAAGTAAGTTACTTTTTAGTGATTTTTTTAAGGGGGTTTTATTTTTTTATAAAAATGTTTGTATGATGGAGTTTTACCGGACTATACCTAGATACTTTCATATATTACAAAATTATTATAAAATAGTAAATTTAAACCAACCTAGGATAATTTTTTTTATAGGTATGGTGAATGAGCGGGTTAACTGGACGCAACTGGTTCTCATCCACTTTGCTACAATACCACTAATAATACTACTGAATTTAAATACTGAAAAATTATCAAGAATCCGGTTTTGGGCTTCTTTCTTCTTGTCAAAATTTAAAATAACCTGCTTCTAACGGTGAAGGAATGAATTAACAGAAAATATTGAATGTCGTCGATCACGACGCATGTGCGAGTTTTAACTTTTTTATTTTTTATTTAAAAAAATAGTACGTCTTGTATATTATGTTTTATAAAATGCCAATATTTTAATTTTTTTTAGGTTAAATTAAGAGGACAGCAAACCGGTACATAAAAATGGCCATGGTGGCCAAGAACCGAGAAAAAATAATTTTCTGTGTACTAGGTATCTTGTATGATTATTTGTTTCGGTTTCTTTTAAGTTGCATTTTAAGTCGCAGAAGATTAGAAAAAATCGCTCGAAAATAAAAAAGAAAATGTGCCATATTCAGATAATGCACTTCAAGCTGCTTTATATGCAATTAGAGAAAATGGCTTTAGAGCTACTAGTTCTTAAAAGTACAATACAAAACCGACTCCTCGGACAGTTCCCAGAATAGCAGGAATAAAAACAAGCGGGCCCTCACCGTTAATGGAGAAATAAAAATAGCAGAGTTCTTACTAACTAATTTAATAGAAACAGTTGAAAAATTGTTAAGATTAGTGAGAGTAAAAAATTATTTAAAGATGGGCAACGATGGTACTTAAATCTGATTTAATAGAAATAGTTGAAAAAATAATTATGGATAATAGTAATAAAGAGATTTCAAGATGAGGCCTTCCAGGACGACGGTGCAGCGGTGGTACCTGAACTTTTTAAAAAGACACCCTGAAATATCCTTAGGGAAGCCGAAGGTATCAGCAAGGCCAGATTTATAGTCACTGAAGAAAGTATTAGTCTATAGTTTGACAATTTAGAAAAATATTTGAAGAACTTGATTGACTAGATCGTTACTTGATGAAAATCCATTATCGACAATGTAAATAAAACACTTTAAACTGGATCGATTCGGCCTATACTTCGTGAAAATCCATAACTTAGATTTATGGTACTAAGTAAAAACAAAACAATGTTTACTTAAAACTTCCACTATATTAAAAAGAAAGTACTTTTCGTGACATGTTCGCCAACACTGTGGCTTCTTCAGATGATACAATTAGAATGAAGTCAAATATTTTATACCTAGTGTACAATAGGTTTTTTTCCATGTTTACCTAACTCTATTTCAACAAAACATATTTAATAGAGGCGCTCAGGCCAGTTTGATCGTTAAGTAATAAACCTGTGTTTAAGTTTATTTATTTCTAAAATTCAAAATTGTTATTAAAATGATGATTAGAATTAATTAAATGAGAAGCATAATTAGATCTGTCATCACCCTTGAAGCACTTATAATTCTCATTTACCCTCTTCTTGAAACTTCTACCTGTCTGTCCTATATACGTTTTTGGGCTATCTTTACAAGTTAATTTATGGACGCCTGATTTTTTACTTAAATGTGTTTTTGATTTGTTATTTTTTATAAATTTGCCTATGGAATTATTGGCCTTATATGCAACATTTATATTTAGTTTTTTTAAAAGTTGCCTATTTTAATACTGGATTTTCCATAGTACGTAATGCATTTATAGTTAGCAGAAGGGTGTTTTGAACCGGGGTAAACCGAAGAAATAGCTTTTTTATAGCATTTTTTTCCTTAAAATATTACCAACCATATTTGAACTATAACCATTATTTATTGCAATTTGTTTAATTGAATTAAGTTCATATCGATTATCTTGTTTATTTAGGGGTAATGTTATTAATCTATGGATCATATTACGAAAGGCTGCTAACTATGTTGCATTGGATGTCATGAACGTAATGTATTGTTGTATCTGTGTGTGTTGGTTTATGAAAAACATATGTTTATTGTTTTCCCTTTTAATAGTTAAATCAAAAAGTTAATAGAATCATTTGTTTCATTTTCTATAGCGAAATTTTTGTTGGTATGTAAATTATTTAAGAATACAAGAAACATATTTAGTTGCCTTTCTGTTCCAGTGAAACAAGCTAAAATGACATGGTACGTACCTATGCCAATAAAGAAATTTATTAAAAAGGGAGTGTTGGCTAATTTGATATGTTTGTTGAAATAGATTTAGGTAAACATGGAAAAAAGCCATTGTACACTAGGTAAAAAATATTTTACTTCATTATAATTGTATCATCTGAAGAAACTACAGTGTTGGCGAAACATGTCATGAAAAGTATTCTCTTTTTAATATAGTGGAAGTTTTAAGTAAAAATTGTTTTGTTTTACTTAGTAACACAAACCCACTTTAAACTGTTTTAGATTTTCACTTATTTACAACTTGTGACATATGTTTCGCTAACACTGTAGCTTCATCGGACAAACCTTATTTAAACTTACATTTTGCTAAATGAGCTTGATTTTTACAAAAACATATTACTATGTAAAAACTTTTATGGCCTTTGAGAGTCATAAATAACATCTGGGCGGAAATTTTTAACAAAATAGGTTTAAAAGAAGTGAATTATTCATATCTAAATGGTTGTTTACGAGATGTTGGGTGTTTTTACTTTTATTAATTTCCATTAACTCTAAAAGTGACAATTTTTTACTTTTATTTCTTGCATGTAATATTTCAAACTCTTCAACGAAAGCATGGTTATTACATAACATATGTTCGGCGTATGTTGAATATGTTTTATTTTAAATAAAACTTCTTTTATGTTATGCTAATCTCTGTTTAAAAGTTCTCCCAGGCTGGCCTATATACACTTTTGGGCATGATCCACAGTTTGATTTATAAACTCCGGATTTATTATTTTTATTTGTTATTTTTTATAAATTTATTTCGATTATTATTTGTTTTAAATGCAATTTTAATGTTCTTTTTACGCAAAACAGAAGTCACCTTTTCTGTAGGTTTACCCATATAATTAAGTATCTTATATTTATTTTTGTCTTTGGGTGGTACAGGGTAAATTTCTGAGTGTTTTTAATAGTTTTTTTATTTAAAATATTGTCAATTATTTTGAAATCATATCCATTGTTAACTGCTATTTGTTTAATTAGGTTTAATTCTTTTTAAAAATTAATTAATCTGTGTATCATGATATGAAATCCTGCTAGTTTTGTGCTATTGGTGGTTTTGTCCGTATGTGTACGTCTGTGAGAAATTGTAAATTCGTGTTTAGTTGCTACCCTTGTTATGTTCAAATCTAAAAAATATATCGTCGACGTATCTATACCAATAGAGCTATTTTGGAAACAAAGGATTTATGTTAATTTTTTCTTCCAAATTATGCATAAATATTTCATCCAACAGTGGACTTAAAGGGGTTCCCCATAATAAGCCCTTCCTTGCCTGAAAATAACTCTTCATTCAACTGGGAGTAATTTTGGTTCACGCATACTGTTACTATCTGGTTGTAGGGTTGGATTGGTTTTGTTTATAATAAAATAATTTTTTATAATTTCAACTGTCTCTAATGGTGGTATGCTTGGAAAAAGGTTATACATTAAACGATATAAAAATTGAGTTAAGTGGTCATTTAATATTTTTAATTTTATTAATTAAATCAACCGAATTTTTAATAGAATAGTTCGATACAAAATTGTTTTTTTCTATAAGAATATCTATCATTTTTTTAGAAAGTTTAAAGGTATGAGCAGTATCAAATGGGACTACCGGTCTTATAGGTAAATTTTTCTTGTGGAGTTTAATAAAAGAATAAAGCTTGGGTGGCTGTGAAAACAGGACTTTAAGAAAAAACTTTTCTTTTTCTGAGAAAATACAGTAGTTATTGAGTCTATTAGATTCTAAGTTGAAAGTTTGATGCAAAGCAACGTAGAAGGTATTAATAACCTTTAATAATATTTTTTTTGCTCACCGTAGTTATCAATTATACAATCTAGAGATATATGACAGCAAATGAAAACTTACGTGCATTAATATCAATAGCTAAAGCAGTATTTCTTGCTTGCGTTGCTGATATTTCGTGCTCTATGATGTATTCTTCGTACTTAACCTTTTCTCTATCCATAACAGGCGTCGCTCTGATGAAACTTACGTAAACAAATAAAATAATTGGGAAGTTTGGGTAAGACAATGACGTCATTTTTCATTTTGTTGGGGATGGTTAGTAATGGCCAAGGCTGGAATAAAATAAAATAATTGTTATTAATTACAAAATAAAAAGATCAATCAAGACTAATTTTTGTTTAATTGGAATTATATTCCGATTGGTTCCCGTTGATTTCAGTATTCGTTCATTCCCTTTCAGTTTCCTACCGCGGACTATGATTACTGTATTTTCCATATGAATGTCAATCCAAACATTATCCCTCAATTCCTCTTGTTGAGAGGTTGTAAGACTAGTTTTAGGGTTCGAACATATGTATAATACCCAGGGACGTAGACAGGGGGGGCCTGAGGGGGCCACAGCCTCCCTTTTTTACCCTGTGGCCCTCCACTGCCCCCCCCCCCATTAGCCTGTCTAAATATATTATACGGTAGTTACGCTCATACAAGTACAATATTTTTAACGAAATAAAATACTCAAACCACAACAACACAAAATATCTCTACTAGTAAGAATCCCAAATATAAGCTGACTCTTACCTAATTAAAACAAAGAAAATATAAACAGTAATAATCGCTCTAACAATCCCGGTCTCTAGTGCTTCATGTTAGCAAACTTTCTCTTGTTTAAGAATAATAAAATCATTTTTGAGAAATAGAATTGGAAATGACAGACTATTAATTGAGGAGTCATTGGTGAAAAACAAAGATCTTCAAAGAATAATAGATATTAGACACACTAATGGCAGACCATGTATATAGGCCCCTCTTGAACTATTTGTGCCCCCAACTGGCCCCCCTAAAATGAATTTTTGGTTTACGTTCCTGATAATACCTTGCTTCAGTATGCTTAAAGAAACCCAAATACGTATTAAGAAGAAACATATTATGACATTTGTTGTAGCTCAATACCAGAATTCCACTTAACAATTCCCAAAAGTAAAAAAAAATCAAATTTCTTGGGTCGCCCCGGTCTTAAGATTCTAAAAATGTAGAGAGTCGATTGATACATATATATATATATATATATATATATATATATATATATATATATATATATATATATATATATATATATATATATATATATATATATATATATATATATATATATATATATATATATATATATATATATATATATATATATATATATATATATATATATATATATATATATATATATATATATATATATATATATATATATATATATATATATGTATATATATATGTTATATCCGTTTATAGCCACGTGTAGGCAATGACCTTCGGTCACACGGTATCGGATGTAGCAATTTCAACATTTCAAGGAATGCATTGTAAGCAGTACCTTCGAGTTGCAATTCCCACAGCTGGAAGGTGCCGCATCAGCATTTTAAAACATATAAAACGCTCTGAATTGTAAATATTAGTTAGTTCATATTATATACCGTTTTTATGCCAGTTTAAGTTCCGATATTTCAAAGTTAAATAATAAATTTTTTTAAAAAGTGAATTTTTGAATTAATAGTGTAACAAATTGGCACAGTCGGTAGGATTCGTCTAACGTCGGCAGAACAAGGAAGACCTAACTATTGACGGCGGATTCAATCCCTTAACGAAAAGAACCACATTTAAGGCGTCCTCACTCGAAGATACCTGCGGAAGGAACACCTAGTGAAACCCCTGGCAGCCCTGAGAGAATAAGACGACTAATGCTCCTGCTAACGTAAGTGACATTGAATTATCCCGTTTAAGTGTTGTATCTTATTTTTATTCTGTTTCTGTTCGATCTTCTATACGTGATTTTTCTACATACTACCTGATTTTAGTTTTATAAATTAAAAAAAAAAGGTTAATTTTATATGCTAATTTTCTTTCTCCAATACTTGCCTAATATTTTGTTTTCCCCCAATTTATATTTTGAAAATTAAAAACAAATAGTATTTAGCAAAATGCACGAGACACGTTCCCAACAATCTCAACAAACTCAGCCACCTACCCAGCAACCGATACAAGGTGCTGAGGTAGAAATTGAGCCTTACAGGCTTTCCGAAATATTTTCTATAGTGCCTGATTTTGAAGGCGATCAAATCTCCTTGGGTACCTTTTTAAACGCGTGCGATTGTGCTAATCAAATGGCAACAACTGACCAAAAACTGTTATTAACGATTCACATTAAAAACAAACTTAAAGGTAGAGCCGCACAATTAGTAAATTCAAGAAACCCTGCAACATATTGCGAGATTAAACAACTCTTAAACCTTCATTTTGGCGACTCGAGGGACCCATCGTCTCTTATACAAGACCTTCAAAGACTCCGCCAAGTACCTGGCGAGTCCGCCCTTACATTTTACAATCGCTTACAGGTTTTGAATGCAAAAATGCTCTCAAGTATTCAAAAAGCTTCCAACCTAAGTAATGATCAAAAAGCTGCCCAAAGCAAACTAATTGAGACAATGAGCCTAAATACTCTTTTAACTGGACTAGAACCTCGCCTAGGCCAAATTCTTCGTGAAGGTAATCCAAGAGATCTTTTAGAAGCTCACTCCCGCATTAGGCGTGAACTACAGCTCTCATATTTCGAAACTCAAAAAATAAATAAACAAATTTCTCCGAAGCCTCCCCAACTAATTAGGAAACAGTTACCACAAGTTATAAAATGTCTGAAATGTGGACGCAACGGCCACATAGCTGCAGAATGCCGTTCCCAATCAATGTCTCATCCTAGTTATTCTCAAAATAATGGTAACATAAATTATCAAAGGCAGTTTCCTTCTTGTAGCCAAGTATCGCATTTTTCACAGCAAAATAGACCCAACACATTTTCGTCTCAATATAGACAACCTGCAGCTACCCAACAAAGTCATGTTGCATCTCATCCACCTCTAATGCAAAGAAACTCGAATTTTTCTCCAAATCAACAAAGAGCTCACCACGTAAATTATGATTACCAATCTTACAAAGGACCACAATATTACGACGAATATTCTCAAGATGATAGCAACTTGGAATACCGAGAATATTATACTGAAAACGAACAAACACAATTCGAACAATTTGACAACTCAGATTTCCAAAATTTTCCACCTCCACTTTACAAAAACCATCCTCCGGAGATCACTACCCATTTGAACAACTCGGTGTCGGAACTGCAGAGTCAGATTTAGACAATGAATTTAGACGATTTGGACCCCAATGTGAATTTTCCGGAACAAGCGTTCCTTTAAACCCGTTTCTTACTGTCAACCCCAAGAACCTGTACTATATTAACGATGCCTCAAATACATTCAAACTTTTAATTGACACCGGAGCAGGGATATCCATTTTTAAAGAAAATACGGTGAAAAAGTTTCCCCTCAGATCACCAGAAAACGTAACTATTCAGGGAATAACAAATCAGAAATTGTCTATATTTGAATCGACTCTTGTCCCTTTTGAAATAGGTAACCCACAGAAGGTATACATTTATAACTTAGATATCGATTTTGATGGAATCTTAGGACTTGATTTTCTCGAGCATTATGAGTGTATAATTGATCTTAAATCAAAAAATTTAATAACGAACTTTAAAACGATTCCGTTGCATAAAGTTGGGGCTATTACAACAGAAAAAAATGTCAATAAAAACGAGATAAACAACAAAATTTCTATTGACGCTCGCACATAAAAAAATTTTAAATTAACATGTAACTTAAAAAATACAGACGCCCTATTAATGTCTCAAGAAAAAGAAAAAGTTCGTTTACCAAATGCTATTGTGCATGTTAACGAAAGCGGTGAATTTATGACTTCTATTTTAAATGCTAACGCCATGCCAAAAACCATCGATTTTTCCGATCTTTCTATCGAACCATTTACCCCTAATGATGTTGTCCTAAACCTTAACACCCAAGATAATTATGAAGCCGATCAAATCGACAGAATACAGATCATTCGAAACGAATTAAGAACCGAGCATCTTAATTCCGAAGAAAAGGAAATGATCACAAATCTCTGTCTAGAATACTCTGACATATTTTACATCGAAGGTGATAAACTAACTTTCACCAATGAAATCAAGCATGTTATAGAAACTAATAATGCAAAGCCCACAAAATCTTATAGGTATCCTCAGATACATAAAGAGGAAGTGAAAACACAGATGGGAAAGATGTTAGACTAGGGAATTATACGGCCTTCCATTTCACCGTGGTCCTCACCTGTATGGGTGGTACCCAAAAAACTTGATGCGTCCGGGAAACAAAAATGGCGTGTAGTTATTGACTACAGCAAGCTCAATGACCTCAGTATTGATGATAAATATCCTCTACCAAACATTTCAGACCTTTTGGACCAACTTGGTAAATGTCAATATTTTTCTACGCTTGATCTCGCGTCCGGCTTTCATCAAATTGAGATCAATCCCGATGACATACCAAAGACAGCATTTTCAGTTGACAATGGACACTATGAATTTGTCCGCATGCCATTCGGTCTAAAGAATGCCCCGTCCACGTTTCAACGCGTCATGGACAATATTCTCTTGGGCATTCAAAACGAGCGTTGCCTAATATATATGGACGACATAATCGTCTACTCTCCCACCATACCTGAGCATATAGACCGGCTAAAAGAAGTCTTTAAGCGTCTCCGAAACGCAAACCTCAAAATTCAACCAGATAAGTGCGAGTTTTTAAGGAAAGAAATTGCCTATCTGAGACACCTCGTTACCAAAGATGGTGTTAAACCTAACCCTTCAAAAGTGGAATGCATTCAAAACTTCCCAGAACCAAAAAACGCAAAGGATATTAAATCTTTTCTGGGATTAGCGGGTTATTACCGCCGATTCATTCCAAATTTTGCAAAAGTATCCAAACCATTAACTAAACTCTTGAAAAAGGACATCCCATTCTTCTTTGATTCAGAATGTAAAAGTGCATTTGAAGAATTAAAGAAAACCCTAATTTCAGACCCTATTTTAATCTATCCTAATTTTGAAGAAACTTTCCTCCTTACCACAGACGCAAGCGCATTTGCAATAGGCGCTGTGCTGTCCCAGGGACCAGTCGGAAAAGATCTCCCAATAGCCTTTGCATCCAGAACACTCTGTAGTGCAGAAACTAAATATTCCACCATCGAAAGGGAGCTACTAGCAATTGTATGGGCAGTAAAGCATTTCCGCCCTTATCTTTTTGGACGAAAGTTTACGCTTATTACAGACCACAGGCCGTTAACGTGGTTGTTTTCAATTAAAGATCCCGGAAGCAGACTTGCGCGATGGCGTCTAAAATTAGAAGAATACAACTATAAAATAAAACATAAACCGGGAAAAATAAACAAAAATGCAGATGCTCTATCGCGAATAAAAATTAATTATTTCCAAGAATGCGCAAATTTCCGATCAAAATTCAGACTAGTACATTACACAGGAATACAACAAGTTTGTAGACCTATACCAAACCAAATCAATAATTGACTATTCCAAAGTCGAATTTTCAAATTCACAGCTTTTAGATAAACCACATAAACTAATTATTACCTTTTTCTGGCAAAATAAACTAGAAGAAATGCATTACAAAATAATCGAAGATATCTTCGAAGAAAGCGTTCATGTTGAAAACATGAGCGTTAACATTGTCTCTAGCAAAACCGTGAAAGATAGAAAATACTTTATTATCCCAATATTATTTGATCCGGAAATTGTAGCCCAACACTTGTTCTATGTCCTATTTAAGGCCCAAAATGAATTCGACCCTTCCAAAACGTATTACGTGGAAAATAACCTAGCACTGCCTATCCTCGAAATTTTCTCATTCATTTTTGCCGACAAAGAAATAAAACTTAAAATCTGCCAAAATGTTGTAAAAACCCCAGACGCCGACGAAATACCCCAAATTTTAGAACACTACCATTCAGGCAAAACTAATTTGCATAGGGGAATTAACGAGACAGTCAGGCGCATAAGAGAAAAATACAATTAGCCAAATTTAACAAAAATTAATAAAAGGATGCGAAATATGCCAAAAGGTAAAAATATGCCGAAAAAACCTAAGTACGCCTCTCGTCATAACGGAAACTCCGAAAACCCCATTTGAAAGGATAAACATTGACATCTTCGAATATCCAACCAGATATTACGCACTTACGATTCGAGACGAACTTACAAAATTCACACAGGCTTACGCAGTCGAAGACAAAAAAACGTCGACAATTGTAAATACCTTATTAATATTTTTCCAACACTTCGGTACGCCTCTAAGAATACATTGCGACTATGGGCGCGAATTTGACAACTCATTATTCAAAGATCTTTGTGAACTATTTAACATAAAATTAACTTTCTCTAGTGTCAATCACCCCCAGTCTAATGGGTCCATTGAAAGGTTCCATGCAACCTTATCAGAAATGATTAGAGCAAATATAGCCGAAAACCCAAAAGAACATCCCTTTAATGTTTTACCCTACGCGGTGATCTGCTACAACAATACGACAAATAAAACTCATGGGTTTACACCGTTTGAACTTATTTTTGGTCACACGTCAAGTAGACCACCCGAAACTTTATACAACCAGGAAAAATTAATATCAAAATACATAAGAGACCTTAATAACCGTATGGAATATTTTTACAAAATCGCTAGGGCAAAAACAGAACGACAAAAAGAAAAGGCAAAAGTCAGGTTTGACGAACACGTAACTAGTATCCCTGAATACAAAGTCGGAAATAAAGTGTACGTTAAAGAGTCACAAATAAAATCTAAAGCCGAAAACTTTAAAACTTTAAAACTTTTGAAATTACAGAAGTTTTTCAAAATTCCGCTATTCTTCTTAATCCTCGAACAAACCAATCAACTAAAGTCAACTTCGATAGGCTAAAACCCTATTTCGAATAAGTATTCTTCTTCTTTACAGATTCTTCGGGCTCTTCTCGGTAGGCCTGACCCAATTTTCGATTACACCTATCAACAACACACTCGGAATATTCTTCCACGAAGAAGGTTCTGTAAAAGTGTCAAACGACAAATAGACACTCCGCGTGTATAAAGATCTTTCTTACATAAAGGAAGCTATCGCGAATAATGATAAGATCCTAGAAGGATTATTATATGGTTTTGTAGACATTGACTTGCCCAGAATGTTATCTTTCAAATCCGAAATACAAACTCATGTCAGCCTGCTCAATCAAATATCCGACACTGTCAATTTAAAATACAAAGAAATAATCGCGGATACGAAAAAATACAGTTACAGGGAGAAGCGCGGAATATTCAACGGTATAGGCACTGTCTGGAAATCCATAACTGGAAACCTCGATGCTTGCGACGATGAGTACTTCAATGAATGCATTGATAAAGTCTCTCAAGACGAAAGACATATCGAAAATCTCCTCAAAAATCAGATATCGGTTACTACCTCAGTAATAAAAACCTTTAACGAGTCAATACAAAAACTTCAAATAGACGAAGAAACATTTAACCGGGACATAACCGAAATCCACAAATCGATAATGGACATTTCCGACGACCTCGCATTTTACCATGCCCAGATAAGAACTCTAGATTTATGTGAATCATTAATGGAGAGTTATTTTTTTATAGAAAATTTTCTTAACGACGCTCTGAACGCGATATCATTTGCTAGGCTAAATATCTTGCACAGTTCAATAATAACCCCGGGAGATCTGATTAGTACCCTTCAAGAAATTTCACAATCTCTCAGAAAAAATAATCTTCCTCTACCTGTGTACTCTTCAACGCTTGCCCAGTATGTTGAGATTATCGAGCTTGAAGCATATCAATCTGATACTAAAGTAGTGTTTATTCTAAAAATACCCTTAGTAAACCCTGAAAGCTATACTTTGTATCATCTCTATCCAATACCCGTATTAGATAATAGAACAGAATTTCATCATATAATCCCTACAACACAAAAATATATTGCGCGGGACGATGATTCAATGTTATATATTTCATTTCAAAACCTGGGAAGCTGCAAATCACTAGGACGAGGCCAAAAGATCTGCTCAGAGGTTCTACCCTACCCGATAGACAGTGAAGCGATTTGCGAAGCTCAGCTACTTAGAGCACCAAACCATTTACCAAAGACGTGCCAGGTATCTCTTCTTCTTGCAAAAGGATACAACGTTAAAGACATCGATCAAAACTTCTGGTTGATTACAGTGTCAGATCCACTACCAGTTACAATAAAGTGTGAAGGAAAGGAGGTCAGGACAAGTATCATCAATGTCAATTCCCTTCTTAGACTTCAGCCATATTGTAATGCCTTTATAGGAAGCACAAGAGTTCACGCCAAAGCACTCATTGATAAGTATCAAAATGTTACTTATAAAAGCCACCCAGTGATAATCCCATACAAGTGCTGCCAACATATTTCATCGAAGCTTCACATTCCAGACCTTAAACCCTTAAAACTGAACAAGATAGACGTAGAAGATCTCAATATTGCCCAGCACAAATTAGACCAATACTCCGAAGAACTAGACAAATTAATCAACCAACCTTTTGTCTATAAACATCTGTCATGGTTCACGATCGTCACGATAGTTCTTCTAGTCAGTCTGCTCGTCTTGTACATAATGTGTAAGTGTCGCCGTAAAAGGCTACCCAGCATCACCATGGCTCCATTGGATGATGGTTCACCACCTCCGCCTAGACCACAACAGCGAAAGACAGTCAAACTCAAGCTCAGCAGCATCCTTGCGAGAAGACGGCCAGCCATCCACCCTCAAACCCAAGAAGAAGAAGACGAAGACGAAATATAATGATCTTACAAAAGTTTACACAGGGTGTTAACTTTTGACCAAAAGGGGGAGTTGTTATATCTGTTTATAGCC
Organism: Kuschelorhynchus macadamiae; assembly: GCA_030620095.1. Taxonomy (NCBI): domain Eukaryota; kingdom Metazoa; phylum Arthropoda; class Insecta; order Coleoptera; family Curculionidae; genus Kuschelorhynchus; species Kuschelorhynchus macadamiae. The sequence goes on along the minus strand of JAUTXW010001267.1, from coordinate 34,723 downwards.
ACGTGTAGGCAATGACCTTCGGTCACACGGTATCGGATGTAGCAATTTCAACATTTCAAGGAATGCATTGTAAGCAGTACCTTCGAGTTGCAATTCCCACAGCTGGAAGGTGCCGCATCAGCATTTTAAAACATATAAAACGCTCTGAATTGTAAATATTAGTTAGTTCATATTATATACCGTTTTTATGCCAGTTTAAGTTCCGATATTTCAAAGTTAAATAATAAATTTTTTGTGAATTTTTGAATTAATAGTGTAACAGATATATATATATATATATCTATTCCAATCATTTCTATAGGGAAACTAGACAGGTATAAGAATCTGTCCGTGCTGATTCCCGAGGACCCAAACAGACCCAACCAGAAGAAAGAATACATGGTATAAATTGAGGTATCTTAAAAGAATATCGGAGTGAATTTTAATTCTCGATTCTGCTGCTGCACATAAATCGCATGAGATCTGTAATACGAGAGGTTGATGTGGGCCACCGACGAAACTTCATTAGTTTAGTGAGTGAGCTGGATGTTCAGCCAAAATATAGCGTTCGACCTTAAAAAATGCGTCGCTGTTTAGTATAAAAATCGCTGCATTTTGTGAAAAAAAATTTGTAATAAAATATCTAGACTTTTTGAATACCCAAAAAGATAAATTATTTTGAAATAGAAAATAATAAAATATGAAGAAATAATGACTTTCCGTTAATCTGAGAGTTGACGTGTTTTAAAATTACTCCCATGAGAGCACATAAGGTCAAATATTTTAAGGCAAGACATAAGTTAGTTTTGTTTTAAGTTAGGTTTAAGTCCAATGATCATGACACTATATGTTTACCTTTAAATAACATATCTTAAGTGCTAATATAAGGGCATACTATTGTTATAAATATAATAAAGTATGTTTAAATTTTAAAATAAAAATGATTTCATTTGGGATTCTGATCCGAGAAAAGCCAAACATTCTAAACAAACTATACCTATTGCCGATACAGAATTTACAGGTCACTTTCAGTTATGTTTCAACGATACTTACCTACGTTAGGACTGGTGGTAAAATTACCTAAGAGATCATTATTTGTAACAAAAGAACTGGGATACCTTCTTCCCTCTTGCCACTGTTTCACAGGCTTAAATAAAACATGACTAAATGAAGATGACAGTGCGATCGTTGATACTGGATCTTAACGAAATATTTTGAGTAGTACTTCAGGAATAAAAAGGGTTGCTGAATATTTCTCCTTAAGTAAAATACTTCCCGATCAATGGAATACACAAAAGTGACTCAAATTAAGACATTAAAAATTTTGGTTCAATTTCAGTAATAAATTGTTTACCAAAGTTTTTGAGAATAAAATTTTTGATGGGATATTTCAATTTGCCGAAAACAAAGAAAATACTGGATGAACAACATGCGTTTATAGAGAAAAAAAAACATAGTCATAAACTTGACTCTACTTATTAATGATGCCTTCTATAGGGAAATACATAATCAGAAAGAATGTCAGAAACTTCAACAAAATATTTATTCTAGCAATGGCTTTACTACAAAGCCAATGGTTCTAGTAATGCATCGAGTAATGATAAAATTTACTCAAACGCTATCAAATGTAATGCGTTTTAAAACAATGATTGATTGATTAAATCTGAATATAAAGTAAGTCAACAGCTAATTGAGGTAGTATGTAAACAAAAATATTTGAGTTAATGACATGTCTACATAACCTTAGCTTTAATGAGCACATAGTAAATGTAGGAAATTCTGCATACAAAATGTTAAGATTGTAATACGATATACAATGGATTTTTAATGCAGAACTACGAAACTTCTATTAATTTTATGTGTGTTATCAAAATCAGAGATATACTCTAAAATGATAGAGACTGTTCAAAATAAATTTCTAAATTCTTCACATTGAAAAAAGTATAGAGTTAATTTCGAGCTTAATTAATATTACTCACACTATAAGGACGATAAACCTGAATAAGGAATAAGCAAACTTACAGATAGAAGAAAAGCATATGTTTTGTTTCTAGTGAATGTTCTAAGAAGTACCCATGTAGTATATGTGTGTGTGTGTGTGTGAGTGTGAGTGTGTATGTGTATGTGTATGTGTATGTGCATTTGTGTTTAAGTGTGTTTGTGTATATATGTGTATGTAATCATAATTTGCATCAACAATAACTTGAGAATAGTAGAACCGATTTGTTTCAAATGTTACTTAAAATGCAAATGCTTTTTATTTCCACAATGCTTAGCTTTTTAATAAACCAGGGGCAAATTTACTTTCTTTTTTGCATACATAAGCAGTTTTTCTCGTTTATATTGGATTAATCTAAGAGGGTGTAACAACTCCGTAATAACAGAATTAAAATTTTAGTTTTTTTAAGGGTGCAAAACCATAAATTTTAATAAATAAACTATTAATATTTTTCAAAACACGACAAGACACGATCAATTTATTGCCTATAAACCTCAACTTGAGAATTCTATTTACTTTCGTACATATATGGGTAAATACAATGTTTGCCAAAAGAATTTTTTTTTGGTTTGATTCTTTGAATATTTTAAATAGGGCTACAATAAGATTAGCATTTAGTTATCACATTTAACTACAGAGCGATAATTGTATCTGAGGCAATACAGTTTAGGTTTTACATCAATTAAATAAATAAATAAGGGGTTGCATATTTTCCTTAGATAATAGGCAAATAATATCTACCTGTAATTTATTAGCAGTTTTCATCATATTTTTAGTCACAGATATTTTAAAAGATAAATAAATTCAACTTATTTAAGTATTTCATCATTAATATTTCGTATTTCATTATTAAAGAAAACTGAAGATATGCATACATTTTAAGCAAGTAACACCGAGTGGGCAACATTTTAACTAAGCATTTATGATTTCAGAGTACGAAAAGATAAGTGCATAGGTTTCTCTCATAAAACGGGAAATGATAATTGATGTTCCATTTTTTAAGAATAAAATTTAACATCGAGAATGGGATCCATTTGGTAATATTTTATTTAACATTGAATGGATCGCCTATTTGGAATATAATCTGATTTTGATATTAATCATAATGAACATTGGGAACTCTAAATATCTAAATAAAGATTAGGTTTTTGGTTTTATAATTCGAAATTGGTTCGAAGCGATGTTTATGTTTTTTTATGGTAATTCAATCTTTCATCATATTTCTCGTATTCGGAAGACAATATTTCATTAGATCTAGGTAATACTATACGATAAGAGAAATACAATGTTTATAAAGCACGTCTTTGATATTTCATCGATTGATGACGCGTGGATAATGAACCAACGGAACAACTGTACTTAAATAAGCTCTGAATCTCAACAAAATGTGCATGTTGATGTTATCCACTTAAAAAAATTTCAAAAGGAAAATTAACTGACATTTGACATGTCATGATTAATTGGCTATTTCCTCGTATTCGAGAAGCAATTTTGCCTAGAATTAATTCTATATTAGGATTGAGATGATGAGTATTTTGTTATAGAGTTAATATTTTGTTGTATGGTTAAAACGCTGTCATCCGCAGCACAATGTATAATGACAAAGGTTAGGCGCCGAAGGCTTCATCGTTAAAGCCGTAACTAAACAGCGGAGGCACTAGGTGAAACGGTACTAGTTAACACCAGGTTAGGCGCTGAAGGCATCATCGTTAAAGGTATAATATAAAAATGATACTGCTGATTCCCTGCCAACGTAAACGCACTAGGTAAATAGGTACCGGGTGAGCATCAGGTTAGGCGCCGAAGGCATCATCGTTAATAACCTAGGTAAGACGGTACCAGATGGTATAGGTAGACGGTTCTCGATATAAACTTAAATCTCCGCTTAAAACGACAAAAAACAAATTCCTAGGTTATACTTACAAGGGTTTTTTCGGTTGTTTGTGTCTTAAAAAACAAATAAATATGCGTTAAACTTAAAAGTGTTTTTTGGGTTGCCCGTATCTTAACATACAAATAACCAAATTAGGAGCCGAAGTATAACAGCGCATAGGCGTCCTCATTAAAACCATAACACAAAAGAATGTACCGGTAACAGGTAGCAAAAAAACAAATACAAAAGTTTTTTGGATTCACATAAACTTTTAAAGTATTACATTTTTATACATACATAGCGTTTGGATTTTCGTGGACAAGTATAAACTTCCTTATTTTAAATTCAACACCCTATATATTATTGAAGATTCAGATAAGGCTCTTTAAGACAAATTTAACGATATATAATAATATGTGTCTCTGATTCATCGTTTCGAACTTATTGCCTGTTAACCTCAGAAACGGACTGATATGCAAGCGCTGTTTTCTCAGTTGCTCAAACACTAATAAATACTCTGTGAGCGCTAAGGAATAAACAGCTTTACCCTTTTTGCCATGTAGTAGCTCATTTTTTATTACAAATAAATAATTGCCAGTGTTGCCAAATTTTACGTATTTTAATTTTCTCATTTTTTTTAATGGAACACCCTGTATATTAACATAGGTCTGAATAGAGCTTTTCAAGACGAGTTCAATTATATATAACAATAGGGGTTGTGATTCACTATTTATGTCTTATTATTTAATTTTTTGCACATTGTTTAAAATTTGGGTATTTCAGGTATAATATGTAATAATGAGGCAATTATTTATATTTTTTTTAGATTTTTTTACAGTGATGCCAGATTTTTAATGTCACTATATTATAAGTCGACGATACAAGAAATTTAGGAATTTAGAAATAAAGAGTTTTACCCTTTTGGCCATGTTAGCTCAAAATTTAATAAAAACAAATAATTCGCAGTGTTGCCAAATTTTACCTATCCCTATTTTTATCAACTTTTTTAAAAGGAACATTTATCTATTACCATAGATCTGAATAGGGCTCCCCAAGACGGATTCAACGGTATATAACAATGGGCTGTGATCAGTGGCGCACCTAGGAAAAAAATTTGAGAAGGTGGGGGGGGGTTGAAATAATCTAAAAGGGAAAAACGCTAAATCCGAAAATTTATTTTATTTCTATTCCCTTTAGTGCTCTATTATTATACATTTCGGGGGGGGGGGGGGGTTTCTGACTCCCGAACCCGATACATTGTTTCGGAATTAATGGTCATTGTCTTTAAGTAACAGCCTATTTACTAATTAATATGATCATTTTAATTGAAACATTAGTATTTCAGTATTTTATCTTATGCAATAATGTGTCCATTGCTGAAACACTTTTTTAGATGTTTTTACAGTGATACTTCGTTTCCTATGTCACTATATTGTAAGCCGACGACATTTTATTATGTATTTATAGTAAAGGTTAGGTTATGTATTAATTAAAACAATATTACTAGCACCGTTCTGATAGGAATTAATTACCTGATTTATTTATTTTTGGTCAGCATATAGCAAATAATAAAACAAATACTTTTGTTTAATATTCAATTTTAATTATTTATTTATCCTTAAGAAAACTTTTTTTAATTATTTATTTATCCTTAAGAAAACTTTTAAAACTACCAGAACAATTTTGTTTTAATAGCACATATAAACCATACAATCGTAACTAATGCTTACTAAGACAACAAATAAAACCATTTGGCCCAATATTCGTTGTGTACATAATTGTTTGTGAATATGAAAAATTTTTCTCCACAATATGTCCTTAATTTCATAATGTAGAGGGTAGTAGTAATACAATATAAGAATGGTACACCACTAGATTACGCGGATTTTTTAAACTCGATATTTTGTTGCTGTGGATGGACTCAGTGATCTCTACTGAGGTAAATAGTGACATATTACAGTAGATTGATTTATTAGTGAGCAATATTAGTCACTTAAATCTTCTACCACAGCAAAATATTAGGTACTATATACTATACTTAGCCTTGTAGTACAGTTCTAAAACTGTCTGTTTCTTAGCGGTCACCAAACATTCGTAAGTGTTTACAGAACCAAGTAAATTGAATGTGTAAATCAGTCCTTTTTTGAAAACAAACAATATCGTTAAATATTCTTGGATGAGCCCTATTTAAGTTTAAATCTGCAATTTATATATACGTTATTCTATTTTAAATAAAGAAATAGATACTTGTACACGAAAATTCAAATATCCTGTACATATAAAAATATAATATTTTAATAATTTAACTGAATCTAGAAACCACACGTATTTAGGAACTTTTTTAATTATCTTACAGTATATTATATACGACAAACTGCGCTATCTCTAACGGCCTCTAAAATAAGGTAAAATTCCATAGCTATTCAATAGTAGGATTATAAATGTATAAAATACATAAAATAAAATATTTTCTATTTTAACAAACTTCGTATCACCTAACAGTTTTGGAGATTACAAAAAAATAGTATCAACTTAAAATAACATTTCCATTATTTTTTACTTCGAATATAAAATAAATGTACTATTTATTTACCGCAGTTGGCATTGGACTTAAAGTAACAAATGCTCCAGTATTGCTTTTTGTCACCTTGGAAACCAATATTTGACAGTTTTCATAACTGTTTAGTCACTTTTTATTGTTATTGTTACAGTGCATTCATTTTATTTACTTTTCTTATTATCCATAGTTTTTTTAATGTTATACATAGTTGTATTATTATTAAATAATGTATACCTCAGAAGAAAGGGTGGATATGCTGGAATGCTATTTATCCAGTAATAAAGAGTCCAGCTCTTGCTCTAAGAAGGTATATTACCAAAATATTTTTGAAAGAGTGTATCGGTGTTTTAGAAAAAATCAATGTGTCATGCAAAAAAACAAAGGAGACGTCATGTTTTGAGTAATGAAAATCAGCTTGCCATTTTGCGTCATTTTGAAGGATCTCCTGAAACGTCCACACGACAAGCTGCTTTAGACTTGAATACAGTAGCGGCTGCTCCATTAGGTCATATGGTCAATGACCACCAATAAATATTTCTAAACAGGAACAACAATTATTCTAAGCGTGTAAACTCGTTGGCCGTTCACTTGATTCCGCGGCAGACGCACTATCTGATTCCTCAAGCCGCGATCTCCAGAGGTTTCGTTTTGTTGTGCCGATCGAGGCTGGCGGCCCGCATTGTCCTCATCGTTATAAAGGGAAGCGAGTTTTTCCCGATCGAATACGCATAGGGGGGCATAGGTAATATACGGCTTACGTTGGCAAATTTTGGGTCAACAGCCGCGCCGAAGACACTTAAATATTTTTGTCAGTCGATGGGTTCGTGGGTCGTGTGATTACTATTGCGTATTTTTATAGATTTTATTTTATTTTGAAGACTTTAAATTTTGTTTGTTGATTTTGTGGTTTAAATTAATTGAAACAAATTAATGTTTTAAAAAATGGTAACAACAGTAGTTCACAATCTTAAGACCTCAAAAGCCGCCAGTGAGCCGAACTTTGAGAAACGTCTCGAATTTAAGGCCAGTTGTTGACCTTTGCCTCAAATTAAAATTCGGCGGGCAAGTAAAGACAAAAACAAAGATGTAAATCGTTATTTTCGTAAAGATATGTAAAATTTATGTGACTGGATATACGGTTAGGAAGTGATATGGGTACTTTATTGTTTCGTGTCTTTGATTTTTTTTAGATATATATATATATATATAAATATATATATATATATATATATATATATATATATATATATATATATATATATATTGACGCTCCTGAAAAATTGACCACAAGCCGCCACTGCTTGAATATTAGAAGAACAACTATCCAAACTTGTTTAAAAATAAATGGATGGAAGCCTTATAAATATTTTCCGGTGCAAAAATTAGAAAATGGAGATTATAACAGAAGGTTAGAATTTTGCAATATTTTAATGAACAAACATTTTTCAGACAATATTTTTACAAAATATTATTTGGACGGATGAATCTATATTCACTACTTCAACTGCGGTGTTTAAAAGGAAAAATTTACATTATTGGAGTAACACAAATGAAAAGAAGATAAAAGAGATAAACAGACAGGGAAGAAAATCGGTGAAAGTTTTGTGTGCAATTTGGCATTCAAGAATTCTGTGGCCACTATTTAACGAAGAAAATTTAAATTCTGCAAGATATTACGAACTATTGAGCAATGATATTCGACAGCTTATTGAGAACCAAGTGCCACCAATAGAACTTCGATATTTAATATGGGAACAAGATGGCGCTCCTTACCATAGAAGTCATGACATAACCAATTACTTGTCCATTCGTTACCAATATTGGATTGGGGAAAACGGCAACCTGGCGTGGCCACCTAGAAGTCCAGACTTGACTCCTATGGACTATTTCTTATGGGGTACCCTGAAAGAAATTGTATATAAACAAAAAACAAGAACAGTAAATGAATTGCGGCACAGAATCGAAGAAGTTTACAGTTTACACAACGTGTATTGCTCAAAATGGCGGACATATTCAAAACTTTTTGAAGTAATAATTAGTGTTAGTTGTTGTTAGTTTAGTAAGCACGATAATGTTTTATTTAGCATTTGTTCTTGTTATTATTAAAGTTAAAAAAATAAAACATGATAATTAAAAAAGAAATCCACTTAGTTACTTACTACATGCTGACAGAAAAGAAATAAGTCAGTTATGTAATTCGTGTCAACTCGGAACTATATAATTAAAAAAATCATCATTATATATGTCTGGTATTACAGGCTTACAATATAGTGAAATTAAATGATAAGACAGAAATAGGCTATTAGCTGAAGATAACCACCGATAATTTCGAAACAGTGAATCACAACCCCCTATTGTTATATATCATTGAACTCGTCTTGAAGAGCTCTATTCAGACCTATGTCAATATACAGGGTTTTCCGCTTTAAAAAAAATTAAGAAAAGTTTGGATACGTAAAATTTGGCAACACTGCCAATTATTTATTTGTAATAAAAAATGAGCTACTACATGGCGAAAAGGGTAAACCTGTTTATTCCTTAGCGCTCACAGAGTATTCATAAGTGTTTAAGTAACTGAGAAAACAGCGTTTGCATATCAGTCCGTTTCTGAAGTTAACAGGCAATAAGTCGGAAACGGTGAATCAGAACCACATGTGAATCCTAAAATCTTTTGTATTTAACTTTTTTCACTACCTATTACAAGTTTCGAGATAAGGTAGCGCCCCATAATAAACGGGCCACCTTGTACATTTTTAAGCGACTTTTAATTTTGTCACATTTATTCCAGAGGTCAAGAACTCCAAGAAATTTTGGCAATACTGTAATTTTCTTTGTATTTTACGCATCAAAATAAGGGGTTACGTGGCTTGGCTTTGGTTAAAAATCGCAAAATCCGAAATATCTAATCCTGAAAGGTCCCTAAATATGGATTGTATTATGGAATGGAAAAGTTACGACGAGTGCGTAATTGCTATGACTGCAGCTGCTGACGGACGATTGATCATGGCCTAGTCACGGGATATTGAAGGTTCCACACAAATACATTCAACTGTGCATTTCGTTTACTGTGGCCGTGAGTTTGTGACCGTGCGATTAGTTTACGGTGTGTAATGAGCTATTTACTGAGCCTGTAGGTCCTGTGTTTTTGTCTATTTTTTATAGTGGTCGTTTGTAAAAGACATTTATGCATTCTGTGTTTTAATTTCTAATACCTCAAGAAAAATCTATTTTCTGATTTTATTAGTACGACATCGGCTAAATGAAAATTTTCAAGATGGAATAAATATTTTTTACTTTTTAGTGTTTTACTTTTGAAAATGGTTTATTTTTTGTATTAAAAAGTTATTTCACTCTTTTTAGTTCAATGTATACAAAGTTTTATTGTAAAGATCAGTATCAAAGTCTTCGAAGCCCGTAAACCGGGGTATAAAAATGAATTCTACTAATAAATTAAACAAGTACTGAGGTGTATTGGACATAAAATTGCAGAAAATACACTACCTAACATTATATTAAGATCGCCATATATACATATTAATAGAAAATCAGCAATACAAATCGTGAAAAATTAAAATGCTTAATTAAAATTATGCCCTTGAACTCTCTACAAACTATATGAAACATGATATTTTACCCCCAGCACAAACTCACTTACTATCACAGGCAAATTTTATAATATAAAGTTTATATAATAAAGTCGTTTAATAATATCCACATTTATTAATAATCTTAATCGGGGGGAACTACTGCAAGTTATTCCCAAGTTACTTCTTGGGGTAATGATAATTCATGCACCAAAGTTCAAGGCAATATATCTCACAGAAAATATTCCAAATGTCTTCATGTTCTTACAGAAAATATTCCAAATATCTTCATGCTGCCTTTTTTAACGGTTCTTGTGGGACCAGCCCGGACCGTTGGTCAAATCTTCCAAATAACCACAGAAACTTATATACATAAGGGCCGGCACGTGGCAATCGATGTACATACATAAAACAAATACATACTGTCGAACTGAGAACATCCTAATCTTTTAAAAATTATTTACGAAGTGTTTGACCTTAACGCCGTTTTTTTAGAAGAAAAAACTCAATTTAAAAATAGAAATCTGTATAAACTAGAATATACGCTAAGCTAGAAACTGAATACTTTCTTCCATATCTATGGCTTATACATCTCTGTTAATATTTTATTGATGTGTTGTTATAAATGTTGATCCAGTTTTAAAAACTAGTAAATACAAATGTATTTGTTTTTTAGGAACGTATGTGTGTGCTTGATTAGCTATATATCCAATACATTCCTTTTTTATATGAACTGTGAGAGTTTATTGAAACACTGTTAAAACGAAATAAAATAAGTCTAGTGAACTAGAACAACAAAATTCTAGTCCAAAAACAGAGTCCTCCTCTAATATTAATACAAATCTCAAGAAACATAAAGTTCCACCCCCTGTGCCAAAATTCCTCGCTTTGATTGGTCCTATTCGTTGGCAAAAGGGTTTTTTTTTATCTTCGTAAACTTTCCCATGGTCAAAATAAAAACATTCATTACAGATAGTAAAATGGGAATTTGGAGAAAGCTTTACTAAGAAGGGTCGTTTCGGTATTTTCCTATCATAAACCCTAAATGCAATAAACAGTTTACTATCGGTGATGGTTCGAACGTGCAACAACATATTTTAAAATCGTACAAAGAAGTGTTGTAAAAATAAAAATTAACGGGTAGCATAAAAGAACCTTAAAACTAAATTAGACTCTAAATGCCGATGGAAATTCCCACAATTATGTACAGAAAACTAAGTACCTACAAATTGTTAGTAGTAATATGCAGTAACAATGAAAAGAAAAACAAATATATACAGTGTGATATGCGCAAATTTTAACTTTGGCAGACAAATGTGGGAGACATTCAGTCGCCACAACACCCCCATATGCGCAAATTTTAACTTTGGCAGACAAATGTGGGAGACATTTAATCGCCACAACACCCCCCTGCCAGTGATTGAGATTCACAACAATCCAGCCTGGAAGCGGTTGGGAAACCGGACATGTCTGCCCGATCTGGTCTGTCGCTCTGGTGACCTGCTGATGGGTTCTGATGCGGGAGCATGGTTCCCATCTGGTGGCTGGTGTGCTTCTTCTTCTCGTTGCGAAACACATCTGGTTCTGGTAATTTCTGCGGGTTGCAGAGTGACTTGATCGTTTCTAGGGATTCCTGCTGGGTGAATGACGTATTCCGTCTCCATATCTTCTGACAATGGCATGTCCTCTGGGTCCTTGTTGAAGATATAGGCTGGCTTAAGTCGATCGATACTGACGGTGATGTGGCGTCCCCTTATGTCAACGACGAACGCCTTAATCTCCCGGCTAACGACGCGGTACGGGCCATCGTAAGGATGTTGCAGAAGCTTCTTCTGAGCGTCATGGCGAACAAAAACGTGAGTGGCTGTTTGAAGATCTTTAAAAATAGACGTTTTTCTCTTTGCATCGTGGTTAGATCCATTGGTGGGGCGTAGCTCAAGAAAATGTGTACTTAGTTCAGTGGCGTAGTTGCTGGAGCCATCATCTTGGATATTCAGTGAGCGGGATGCTAAGAACTCTCCAGGCAGGCGAATGGGTTGGCCGTATATCATCTCTGCAGCTGTAGCGTCGAGGTCCTCTTTCCGAGCCATTCGGATACCGAACAAAACTGTGGGTAGGCTCTCGGTCCAGCGGGACTTATGACATCGAAGGGAAGCCTTAAGTTGGCGATGAAACCTTTCGATCATGCCATTAGCTCCGGGGTGGTATACCGTTGTACGAATATGATTGGTGCCCATTAGACAATTAATTTGCTTGAACAGGCAAGACTCAAATTGCCGGCCCTGATCGGTGGTGACTCGTAGTGGAACGCCAAACCTGCACACCCAGTTGTCATAAAAGGCTCGTGCAATGCTGGTTGCTTCTTGATCTTTCAGTGGTATTACTTCAGGCCACCTGGAAAATCTGTCTATCATGGTTAGACAATATCTGTATCCCTCAGATAACGGCATTATCACTATGTCAAGGTGAACATGCTCAAAACGGCTAGAGGGCGGTGCAAACGTTCCGACTGGACTAATGACATGACGCGAGACCTTCGCTGGCATTCAGGACAGGATTGGGCCCACTTCCTGCAGTCACTCTTCATAGATGGCCAAACATAGCGCTGAGTTGCTAGTTTCACTGTGGCTCTGACGCCGGGATGGCTTAGTTGGTGTATGCTGTCAAAAACTGGTTTCCTGAATGGCTTGTGGCGGAGGTGTTCTTCGGGCGTCGTTGAGGCAACAAGGATGTCGTCTAGGTACACATAACAATAGTCCAACCCTCGAGTAACTTCATCCATGAAACGCTGAAAAGTTTGTGCTGCGTTTCGAAGTCCAAACGTCATAAATGGAAATTCGAACAATCCGAATGGTGTGGTGATGGTTTGGTTGAACGCACGGATTAAGTCGATGGTTGAAAAAAATCGATTTTCCTTGGAGCTCTTGTGCGAAATCCTGGATATGGCGGACGCCATATTGGTCAGGACAGGTTCGGCTATTCAGAGCTCTATAATCCCCATAGGGCCTCCATTCGCCGTTGTTTTTTGGTACTAGGTGCAACGGCGAGGACCAAGGACTTTTAGACGGCCTGGCAAGTCCGAGTTTCACCATGGTGTCGAATTCCTTCCTTGCTGTTTTTAGTTTGTCCGGAGCTAGGCGACGTGGTTTCTGAGCGACAGGCGGACCAGGCGTGGTGATAATATGATGCTGAGTTTTGTGTTTAATGTGTTTGGGAGCCCCGTTTGGTCTGGTAATTCCCGGGAACCTTTCCAGAAGCACATGGAAAGGGGAAGCACCATTAATTACTTAGACGGTCGGAGCGGTCCATACCAAAACCTCACCACGTGATGCCAGTTGTGTTGTGGAGTCCAAGAGTTTGCCTTGCTGCAGATCCGGGAGCAGTCCATAGTGTGCGAGGAAGTCTGCTCCTAGGATAAGTTGAGATACGTGAGCTATGATGAATCTCCATGGAAAATCTCGGCGGAGTCCTAGGTTAAGGGTACACGCTACTATTCCGTATGTGGTTATAGACGAACCATTGGCAGCTGAAAGTCCGTAGGTTGATTTGGTATGAGCACCATCCACTCGGAGTCTCGGGATTATGCTTAGATCGGCACCGGTGTCGATAAGAAATCGAAGTCCGGTTTCACGATCGTAGATAAATAGGCGGGGTGATTTATTAAGGCAGGTGTCATTTGCCGCCATCAGTGACTGCCCGGTTGGTTTCCCTGGTTCCATGAACAGGGCATAGTGCATTTCTGGGCTTCCTGCTTGTAGCGCCAGTGGTACCAGCATAATCTGGCTGGGCGCGCTTCCCTAGGTGTAGATGGCGAGCGATGCCGCGACTGGGATCGCAATCGAAAATGCGTGCGGGAATTTCGCATTCCTCTTGAAGCATGCACGTCCTGCTTGACACTAGCTAGCTCTCCCTTGACCTCTGAAAGTTGCTGTGTTAGCTGTTGCATAAGGGAATGGAGAATCTGGCATTCTTGCGAATGCTTAGGGGTGATTGCCGCTACGGAAGGGCTCACAGGCAGAGCAGTAAATATATTGTCAGCCAAGTTTGCAGTTTCACTTAGCGTTTGACGTGATTGCGTAGCTAGTATAGGTTGTAGATTGGGATTGGCATGGTATACCGCGAAATATTTGTTACAAATAAACTCACGATAGCTTAGGGATTGTTGTATTGACTAAAACACAACCTACCACAAAAGGAATGATAAAAAGTTCACTGTAATACTAGGTACTTACGTTGATTGTTCAATTTATCACTAAAACACTGAAGCCCTAATTACACTACTTGCTCTCACAAAACAAATCACGTCGGGGTCACCACTTTAGGAACGTATATGTATGCTTGATTAGCTATATATCCAATACATTCCTTTTTTATATGAACTGTGAGAGTTTATTGAAACACTGTTAAAACGAAATAAAATAAGTCTATTGAACTAGAACAACAAAATTCACATCCGACTTCTTGCAAGTCCAAAAACAGAGTCCTCCTCTAATATTAATACAAATCTCAAGAAACATAAAGTTCCACCCCCTGTGCCAAAATTCCTCGCTTTGATTGGTCCTATTCGTTGGCAAAAGGGGTTTTTTTTTATCTTCGTAAACTTTCCCATGGTCAAAATAAAAACATTCATTCCAGATAGTAAAATGGGAATTTGGAGAAAGCTTTACTAAGAAGGGTCGTTTCGGTATTTTCCTATCATAAACCCTAAATGCAATAAACAGTTTACTATCGGTGATGGTTCGAACGTGCAACAACATATTTTAAAATCGTACAAAGAAGTGTTGTAAAAATAAAAATTAACGGATAGCATAAAAGAACCTTAAAACTAAATTAGACTCTAAATGCCGATGGAAATTCCCACAATTATGTACAGAAAACTAAGTACCTACAAATTGTTACATTTCTCAATAGCAATAGATAATTAGCCTAGATTAAAAAGTAAATGTAAAATAAAATAAATATGTACAGTATGTTATGCAGTAACAATGAAAAGAAAAAGAAATATATACAGTGTGATATGAGCAAATTTTAACTTTGGCAGACAAATGTGGGAGACATTCAGTCGCCACAGTTTAATATGATTTAATTCTTAATTTTTATTTGGTCTTATTATTTTAATTTCATTAATTAAATGCATTTGTTTTAAAAGAAACTACAGAAAAAGTGATCCATGAGCATCCTTTAATGCTAAAAAATTAAAAGCAAAATGAAAAAATGCCATTGGTACAATAAGTGCTGAAGTAAGATTTTATAAAATAAATTGCAGTTTCCAAGCCCAAATTTCTGCTGCCATGTTGCTGTACAGCAACCTTCAAAAGCTACTGAGAAATTATTAAATCATTAGCTGCAGCATAACTAACTTTATATACGAGAAATCAATGCTTTAAGCACGAAATGTCTGATTAATTAACAAATATAAATGTTTATTGTTAAGAAATCAGCATTTTTTTTATTTATAACTATTATTAATTTAGCAACTTTAGTAATGCTGATTGTCAATGAAGCAACCATTTTTTTGATGTTTTAATTTCTCGGTCTCCGAAGTTTCCCAATTAGCAACCTAACCTAACCTAACCTAACCTAACCTAACCTAAAGAAAAATAAATACTATTAAGGGAGAACTGCACGCAAAAAGTGAAAATCCAGCGACAAGGTCTAGTCAAGTTCAAAGTAAGATGAAAAGGTACCTATGTATAAGAGAAAACCTCCTGCACGTCCGACCTCAAAGAAATGTGTTATGTATAGGCAATTTAATTTAGATTTCGTTTAAAAATGTGTTCAAAAGGGCTCACGCGCTGCAGAAATACAAAGACATGAGTACGATTTACCATTTGAAATTTTGCAGTTACGTAGACAAAGGATCAATGCAAGGAGGCAAAAAGCCATTTTGTGGAAAAAAAATTATATGCGACGGCATTTGCGTCAAAAAGTGGTCGAAAGATGGTCGAAAATGGACAAATCTACTTCTATTTTATAATTCTAGATTAGATTTTTTCATAAAAGGTCGCATTTAGCGCCCAACTATACATATTTCCCTATTGAAATCACATTGAAGCTAATACATATCTCTTATAGTTTTAACATAATATTGCAGTGGCGGAAGGCTTGCAAATGATCCATAATACTGCGTGCAGTTCCCCCTTAAGTATTATAAATTATGTAATGGAATATCAAATGCTTGCTCATCAATAAACATCAGTAAAAAACTAAGAAAAAACTAGTTTAATTCGAAAAATTATAATGTTTTTTATGTTCATACATATGATGGCGGAGAGTAGTGAGACGAGGACAAAATGATTAAAAATACCATTTTCGAAAACTAGTAACACTTAATAAAATCTTCTATCTATATCCTTTATATATACTTTGTAAATTTTAGATTAATATGGAGGGCATTTAGAAAACACAAACATATGAAGTATTCTAATAAGAGTAAACTAAACTTATTTTTTATTTTAAGGCAAAATGGTACATAATAAAAATAACTAAAATTCAGATAGGTGAAATTCAAAATATGGGTTAAATATTTAGACGGTTTTCAAAATTCTGTAACTTTCATAATTTTGCGTTTCTACCTCTCGTATCTTTTTTTACCTTTTTATTTGAATTAATTAATTAATCTCTTCAGTACCGGCGCCTCTATATTGCCCTCATTTTCTTCGTTGTGAATGCAAAATGATAAGACTAAAGAAACGTTCAAGTTTTTCTAAATATTGAGCTGATACTTTTAATTTAAATCGTATTTTTAATACAGGAACAAAATTTTGTTATTAGTAAAAATTCAAATGTTAGGCCCATGGAGCCCCGGCCCTTCCTTGGATCGGTCATTGCGAAAGAAGACCTTACAAGCATAAAACCTCTGGAATGGTAAATATCCCATCAAAATGTTCCTATTAATGTAATGAAGAAACTCTTGCAACTACACAGAGAACAATCGTTTTGTCCATTTTAACATTAGCAATTATTGAGCTGAAAAATTCTTTATAAAGTACACCACACAGATTTAAAACATCGACGAAAGGGGGAGCTATGTCAAAAGCAGGCCGTTTTCATGGATATACAGAGTTATAGCCAACCGCGCGTGATCATTGCACCGTTTCCATAGTTATTCACATTCTTTTCATAGACTCAGATTCGTGTGCCAAACTTCAAGTGTGTACTTAAATGCAAAATGTTTACATTTTGTAATGTTTAAATTTAACAATTTAATTTTAATTTCAATCTGATTTAAATAAATTAAATAATCAGTTGGTTCAAATTTTAAACAATATCTAAATCAATTTATGTCAATAAATGGTCTAGGTAGAATCCATATGAGTAATCTACAGCGAGTGTCTCAAATAACTTATGAATCATAACCTAAATGTTGTGCAGCATATTCTCTACGCCGCGCCAGTGCTTAAAATACGGTTATAGATTAAATTTGAATTGGGGTTATTCACCTTAATGTGAATAATAAGGAAATCTGTCGATCTATTGATTAAATAACGAAGAAAACTAGCGTGTTTTTTTAATCTGACATAAAGAAAAACAACGTTTGCAATATTATTCCTCAAAGGATTTATCTTGAACGGGTCGACAACAGTATACTTGTTCACTACATATTATAGTCTAACACTTTCTATAATTAACGCTATAAAACGTTTATTTGTTTGACTTTTCGGGGTCATCATTCAACTGCAATACTCTGTCATAGTGTAGTCATATAATTAAAATGCACTTTTATTAAGTGTCATCGTTTTTTCAACACAGTTTTACAGTGGCGTATTTAGAATGTCTTCCTGGGGGAGCAAGCATTTACATTTGATGACTAAAGAAAAGGTTCTTGCTTTTTACACATAAGCTTAACACCCATGAAAATTCGAAGCGGTGTTCATCTTTAAAGCGATATCGACTTAATTGGCACTGAGTATATTTTCATCTGTAACTGAGAAAAGATAAGATTTCTCGAGTGTCTGAAAGTCCAGTAAGTCAAAAAGAAAATACTTTTACAAAACTGCAATGTTCTTGCTGCGTTATACTTGAAGTCGCCAAGTAGTATTTATATACGAGTTTTTCAAATTTCACACATTTAAAAGCAGAAGAAACTTCTGTTCTCATGCTTTCATACATTTTTGTTAAGATAATATTAATTAATGTAACCATAAGAACTTTTTAAACGTATAACAAAATATATGTTAAAACATGTTATGGTCAAAGAAATCAATAGATTATTTCGCAGAGCAAAATCCATATCGGTAGAAAGGAAACAGTTCGACATTCCGAAAAAAATCAACTGAATGTTAAAGCACGGTAGATTATATTGTGGTTAAAGGTTTAACTTGTCACATGGAAGCTTGTATTATATTTCAGCCTGGTCTCGAAAATTATTCAGTTGTGCTTACTCCGCTTCGCGCCCAATCTCACACATTTCAAAGATAAAATGTTTGTGCTTTCCAGACAATCGATCTCGTCGCGTTCTTGTCAAAAATGCCGAAAAAATCGGATAAACGTCGTGATCGTACTCGACGACTCACTTCATTTTCATCCTCATCAACTACGTCGCTGTCACGGTCTCTTTCCTTCTCGGATGGGTCCTTCACCGACAAGATCACAGCGGCTCGTCTCATTGCTGGTGAATTACCATAGTGAGAAGACACAGATGTTTACGTTAACACAGCTGAGCCTTTATCTGTCTGAGGCCAAGTTGATAATTTTATTTACCCGACTTGACTGAGTTTTGGTCAATTATTTTTAATACATTGACGGGTCTTTTTATTTATTTGCTTTTGCCCTAACAGTAAATATTAGTAAAAATATCAAGGTATCAGTGAGTATAACAAATATAAGGGCTCAGTTTGTGGAAATTACTATTTTATTATAATTTTTTTTTGTTTAGATTTTTTCTCTGACAATGTCAGGTGTGAGCACAAGTAATAATATATTTTTTGTCCGAGTAAAATAAACAATGGTAAACATCAAATTAAAGTTTAAATAGATAGTCAAAATAGAACAGAATAACTTACTTGCTGGGTAGGCAGCTCAGGGTCATGAAGGACTCTCGTGTTAAGGAATTTGTCTGAAAAAGTTTTACGCAGTGAGCACACTCTATCCTGCTAAGACTTTGATACTTTTCTCACAATCAAGGGCGTGCGGTGAAATTTTAAGAAAGGGGAGCAATTTTTATAAACTTACCTATTTGTAATGTAATTCGATTTTTCGATCATTTTTTACAAATTCGTCAATGACGTCATCATAAAAACGTCGATGCTCCGACATATTTTAGAGAAGTTTATTTTCAATGGACAACAGCGATGTATGCGAAAGTCTCTCCTGCCTCGTTGAATTTCTCACGAAATTGTTTGTGTTTTTGTGTTTAAGTGTTGAAAAATTGCGTTCTACTGATGAACTTGTGGCGGGTATTGTCAATACTAATTCACACAATTTCGACACTTCGGTGTAGGCATCTTCCAGCTCCTTGTCTTTTAAAAAGATCGCAGTAACACTCGGTCGAAGAACTGGCCATAATGAAGAAGAAGAGATTTAAACGCATCTTCTGGAAAAGTTTTTCCTTTAAATGCATCAAAATTGCAGAGCTCGAGGAATTTAAAATCATTTAAACCGTTAAATCTATAGTTTATTTGTTGCTGAATTTGATCGATTATTCATAAAAGAGGCGTCTATATGATGTTTGAACATCTCCCACCTTGTCTGTTCGAAGACGCTTGGCTTGTGGCTCTACATTTAACGTCATGGTTTTCTCGCAAAATAGGTCAAAGTCATCTCTTTTTTGGCTTAACATGAACTTAAAATCATCCACTTTTTTTAGGCAAAAAGCAATATCATTTGTTTTAGTTTGTAATATATTAAAAACATTGTCGGAGAATGGAAATATTTCTGAAAGTATGTTCAACAAATAATTAAAATTAAAATCTCGTTTTAAACAGTCGAAAAACCCCCTGGACCTATTTATTGCTTCTGAGTCCCACGTTTCATTATTTTCTTTTATATTCTCAAATAGTTCAATAAGTGATTCACGATTTTCAGATACTGTTAACACAAGTCTTTTAGTCATTATAGTTCCACCTAGTAGGAGCTACTTTGGGCAATCGTTTTTGGACAATGGAGTCCAAAGCGTGTGTACGTTTTGTTGACTTGGAAAAAAAAGCAGCCATGCCACTTGAAGTAACGAAAAATCCTTTACACTCTTTAATGTGATTGATGGACTGGGATAAAACTAAATTTATGAGCAAAACAATGGACAAACACAGCACTTGGAGAAGTTTCTCGAACTTTAGCTTGCACACCCACTAATTGTCCTGCCATTACTGCAGCTCCATCATAGCTTTGAGCAACTAATTTTTTCTCTCCATTAATTTCTTTAGTAACGTTATAAACTACGGTATATAACGCATCTGCTGTACAATTTTCGGACACATTCTTAAAACCTAAAAATCGCTCTTGAATACTTCCGTCTGTTTTAACATAGCGTATTACTATAGATAATTGGCTAAAATTAGTGATATCAGTTGTTCCGTCCAAACAATAGCAATGAACCGCGCCTCGCCAATCTCCTGCTTAATTCTTTTTAGAATAATGGTTGCAACAGCGGAAATTAAATCATTCTGGATTCGATTCGACGTTCCGCGAAAAACGCTAGACTGCTCTAAATGATTTTTTAAGCAATCATCATATTTAGCCATTAAACTAAGTAAATCTTGAAATTTTCCTCTATTTGAAGAAACCCTTGTTTCGTCATGACCTCTAAATCTCAATTCGTGCTGTCCGAGAAAACAAACAACATCGATAAATCTTCTTAATATTTGTCTGTTTTTATCGACAAGTTCATTGTGTTGGCGGTGACTAATTTCCAACTGTTTATTAAGGGCGTGTTCAATTCTGGTTTTGCCGAAAACTTTTTCTTTTATGACGGCCTGCAAATGCGCTTTGGACATAATGTGTCTTTTTACAGCTTTATGGAAATTGTTTAAAAACCAGTTTAGACCTTTTTCACTTTCAAAAAGTAAACATGGCCAACAAAATAATTTACTTATATTTTCACACCCTGTTAGCCATTTAAATTGTTTGTATTGTTTTTCCGGATAAAAATGTCTAATACAGTTTTTCATTTTTGTGGTTAAATTTTTCCTAGGCGGTTTTGCCCCTTCCTTTCCTTTTAGCCGTTCAAACAAAGAACCTACTCCAACGATAGCTTCCGCCCCCACTTAAAGCACGCGACTGAAATGCAAAAATTGCAAACAGCCGGTGGAAAGTTCAATAACCTCTGGCTCGATTCACAGGAAATCAAGCATACAGACATGGCTGCAGGGAAGCTAGCGGCCCGCATAGGTTCTATTCGATTTTATCAAGGCCGCATTTATTATGGGCTTGATAATTAAGATAATATTTTAGCATTTTTAATATAAACTAAATTAACGGTTTCCTATTTCAAAAATTACATTTTAGAAGATGTTTTGTAATTTTTTTTGGGGAAGCACTCCTTCCCTTGCTTCCATGGACTGCACGCCCCTGCTCACAATAACAAATTAATAACTGTCATTTAAAGGCATTTCCATTTTATATTACTGTTTAATTTAAATGGAATATTTAAAAAATTTAAGCAGATTTGCCAAACATATTTTAATATATTTTTGTTAAGAATTTACTTTTGAAAATAACAAATTTGCAAAATGTAACTTAGGTCTCAAAATAAATACTCAAAATAAAACAACATATTTAAATATAAGTCTGTTCCTAGATACTACCCAAAAGTACCACCAGCTTCAAATGTGCAATGGATATTATACGCAAAACACCCATCCGAAGTGCCTCTAACAAAAATAATGTAGTAAACAACTACCCACAAGCACTGTACTGAGTTCTGCAATAGAGACTATACGCAGAGTGTCTACTCGAATACAGGCCTTGCTAACATCGCCCTGAGCGTGCAATGGATGCCAAACGATAACCGTTCCAGATGTTAACGTAAATATTAAACAACAATAAATAATGTGATCACAGTC
This sequence comes from Kuschelorhynchus macadamiae, assembly GCA_030620095.1. Classification (NCBI taxonomy): domain Eukaryota; kingdom Metazoa; phylum Arthropoda; class Insecta; order Coleoptera; family Curculionidae; genus Kuschelorhynchus; species Kuschelorhynchus macadamiae. The sequence continues at coordinate 12,726 of JAUTXW010001267.1, read as the reverse complement.
AAACATAAACTTTCCTGTACTGAGTTGTGCAATGGTCCCTAGACGCAGACTGACCGCTCCAATACAAGCATTGCTAAAATCCCACTGAGCATGCAACGTATGCCAAACGATAAACGTGCACGACACCCGCTGCAGATAATAGTCTCAAATGAACTTTCTCAGGCAAAACAGACATTATAATAAAGAATAAAATAGACAATAAATGCTTTTGAATAGGTATGTATGCTCAGTGAAAACTCACCAATTCTTTTACTGGCCATTTTCTACCCACAGAATTCCACACACAATTAAAAACAACTGAACTGTATATTTACTTTTAACTTCGAGACCAACAAAACTATAATGACTGTGCTTGCTCTGTATATTTTAAAGTTCCCGATATTTTTTAGTATTAATTTCAGATTTATCAACACTCATGTCCTTTGCCTCTCTAAGATGCATGGACTCCAGTGAAATTCAATCTCAAGATAAGACGACAAGGCCTTTAAAAATATAAGTCGTATATTTATTATCGAGCCGCTAGTGGTACTTTACATTTCTTAAAAACAGTCATAAATTTGGCTAGCTAAATTTAATCAGTATAAACTCTTCAATAAATAGTTCTTCTTTGACGGATAAGAATGTTAGCATTGCGACTTTATTAATTTTATTTTATGAAAAATGTCATTTATATTTTAACGAAAATTTCTTACTTAAAAAGTCTTACTTTCGGCCATCCTGCATTCACCTCGTCCCGAGGTGACCGTCACCCGACTCATCAGGATCAGATAGGACCACTCCATCTTTCCCCGGATTTTTCCTCCTGGTGGCACCCAAGGACGTAGACGATCAACTGCTACCACCTTTTCGTATGTAGCTTTTCTTGTGAGAAGACGTGACCCAGGCATATCTGCTATGAGATATCTATCATTCGGTAGCACAACTTTTACAACCATTGGACCATCATATGGTGGAAGTAATTTACGACTGGTCCTCGTTGATTGTTCATTTTTAAGAGCACAAGATCACCAACTTTATATTGTTTTGGCACTTTTCTCTTTTTATCAAAAGCTTGTTTTTGATTTTCCTGAGAGTCCCTGATCTTTACGGCTGCTTGACGATAATATCGTCTATTATACTTGGTATCAATCCAATTTCGTCCATTAGGAGGCTAGGCTGCCTCCTCTTGGAGAATAGCCTAATAGCAGCTGACTGGGGGTCTTTCTTGTTGTTTATACCAAACTGTAGGTTTCGAACATTGTCATGCCATCGTTCTTCCTCAGGTGTAGAAGACAAAAGAGCACCCAAGATTATCCTGTTAAGCCTTTCTACTTGTCCGCTTGCACGTGGTGTTGCTACGGCGTTAAGAACTTGTTTAATGTTGTTTTGTGAACAAAAACGGTTAGATGATGTAGAGGTGAAACAACTGCCTCGGTCTGTTATTAACTTTTTTGTGTCTCCGTACGTGGCATCTTTATAACAGTCAATGACATGTTTAGCCTTAGTAGATTTTACGACTCGCAAAAAGGCAAACTTTGTAAATGCATCTATACCAACTATAAGATACAACTTTCCGTTCTCAATTTTTGGAAAAGGCCCTAGATGGTCAAGGCGAAGAGTATGTAGAGGCTCAGGGTTTTTCAGAGTAGGATGTAGATAACCTTCTTTTCTTCCAGATCGTCGTTTATTGAAGAGACATTGAATACAACAAGCTAGGTATTGTTCCATATATGGTCGCATTTTTGAAAACCAGTAATGTTCACATAGTCGGTATAATGTTTTCTCGAAAGCAAAACGTCCAAGATCATCATGAGCTGCACGAACCACATGATGTCGCATCCCCTTTGGTACTACCAACTGTAATCCACGGGAAGTAATTCTGTAAACTCTTTCATCTCTTAAAGCGTAATTCTTGTATATGATGCGTGGTTCGTCTGTTTCTGGTGGTTGCATAAGTACTTTTCGTATGTTTGCGATCTTCGCAGCTGTCAGCTGCCCAGATAGTACCCAGTCGGCTTGTTTGATGTGCATATTTTTCTGTGTATCCCTTGAAGAATACGGATTTCGACTAAGAGCATCCACATGTTTCTTGCGATTTTCTTGGACGATATTTGACTTCAAAAATATATTCTTGAAGTTGCAGCCACCACCTAGCTATCCTTGGAATGATTTGTTTCTTTCCACTAGTAGCTTTTAAAGAACTGCAGTCCGTTATCACAGTAAATTTAATTCCAAACAAATAACTTCGGCATTTCTTTAAACTTTCTAATACAGCTAACGTCTCTAACTCGTATGAGTGGTATTTTTGTTCGCCTCCAATGGTCTGCCCACTATAATAGACTACGGGATGATAACGCTGGTCGGAATGTAGCTGCAAAAGGATACCAGCTAAGCCCACCATGCTGGGATCAGTGTGAACCTCTGTGGTCAACGTCGCCGTCGGATCAAACAAAAGCTAGTGTAGGTCGATGGGTTAACTCTCGTTGAAGTGTCCGAAAAGCTTGTTCTTGCTGTTCTCCCCAATTCCAGGGAACCGTTTTCTTTATCAACGTTGTGAATATTGACTCTTGTAATTCAGGGGTATCAAAAAGTTCTGTACAAGGCAAAGCCCTTGCAAAAATGTTATCTTTCCGGAAATATAGTTCTTAGTCTGAAAGGTTAACGTACGGTATTGCGATAATGGTTTCTGCTTTAATTCGAATGATTGTGTTTGGTACCAAATATTCTCTTTTCTCTTGTGTACAAACAATAGCCTCAACAAAAAGGTCTCCTTCGTATCCTCACAATATACCTGAACGTTGGTTAGGTGGTTTTCTGGAACAGATGTTCGCATTTCGTTAAACGCAAAATCACTTTTGACGTTGGGGCATAATTTTAATATCCGACAGATAATTGGTTGAAACTGTGCTTTAAAAAGTCACCGAGTGTTTATCGTTAACAACAATGATTTGAGGTAGCGCAGAAAAGTTTTTTCAGATTAAAACAGGCACGTCCTGTAAACTATCGCGTACTATACAAACTTTAATTCTAGCTTCTACGCGATCTACTTTAATGGTTAATTCTGCCACCCCCAAGGTCGTTGTAGAACCATAACCATAACCTTATAGTGTACATATATCCTTATCGTTATAACTTATACCTAATTTTTGAAAACCATTAAACCTAATTGTCGAACATAAACTTCCTTAATCAATATACGCCACTAAATTAATTTGTCCATTAATATTAATATCCTTATAGTACTTCTTATTTGCTAGGTGATCAGAGCTGCCTAGTCAGGCTTGGTATCACGTTTCTTTTCGAAACAATTATTTTCCAGATGTCCGGCACGATTGCAGTAATTGCACTTTGTTCCAATATTCGTCATTTCAGTACATGCTTTGGAAATGTGGCCACTTTTACCGCATCTGTAACATATCTTATTTTCATTGTTCATACTTAGTATATTACTTTTTGATCTTTCTGATAAACAAGAATGTTTCTTGAATTTACCAAAACCTGGCTTGTGGGTACTTGATGCCACGTTGGTATTGTTTATGCTAAGTAGGAAATTGTGTAATGATTCGGGAGTCTCATGCTTTCCGCCTTGGCACTTGTTTTAATCACGTTATCATCTATTCCTCCTATGAGACATGACACAGCTTCAGCTCCCTGTATTTTGCAGCTGTTTAGAAGTACGCATTTTTCGTAAAAGTATTTGCTATAAGTTTCATCAGGTCGTTTGCGCCTTCGGAGCATCTCAGTCAACAAATCGCAAAACTTTTTGCGATATTGGAACGCTGTTTTCAACTTTAATTTCCACACATCCCAACTTAATTTGATGGTTTGGAGGCTCTTATACCAAACCTCAGCTAACCCACGTAGACGACCAAGAGCAAAGTAAATTGTCACTTCTTCAGTCCAGCCTCCTTCTCTAAGTTCGTCGACCTTTTGACACCAAATATCAATTTCCTGATTTTTATCCTCTGGGTTAAAGATTCGGACAACGTCTCCTCGAACTGTAGTGGATTCTCGTTTACGCGTCGTATTTTTAAGAAAATCTGTCATTACTTCGGTGAAACGAGCAAAAGGGTCACTCTCATAACCACTGGTGACACTATCTGTGCTACCAATATTACCTTCCTCAGAAGGAGTAGGGTCATGCGTTCGTTTACAACTAATGATTAGCGATGACGGGTGCTTAACTTAAAAAAAAATGGGAACATCAACCATTCATTTTGAAAAAGAAATCAATCCAATAATAACAAAATACACAAGGATCCTCATAAACCTGAGTGCTGCCATTTATAATCCCACTTCTGAAAAATTACTATAATGGCTCAGTTTGTGGAAATTACTATTTTATTATAATTTTTTTTGTTTAGATTTTATCTCTAACAATGTCAGGGGTGAGCACAAGTACTTAAAGTATAATAATATTTTTTTGTCCGAGAATAATAAACAATAGTAAACATGAAATTAAAGTTTAAACTTCCTTGCTGGGTAGGCAGCTCAGGGTCATGAAGGTGTCTCGTGTCAAGGAATTTGTCTGAAAAAGGCATTTCCATTTTATTTTACTGTTTAATTAAATTGGAATATTTAAAATATTTAAGCAGATTTACCAAACATATTTTAGTATATTTTTGTTAAGAATTTACTTTTGAAAATAACAAATTTGCAAAGTGTAAGTTTGTCTCAAAATAAATACTCAAAATAAAACAACATCTTTAAATATAAAGTCTGTTCCCAGACACTACCCAAAAGTAGCACCAGCTTCAAATGTGCAATGGGCATTATACGCAAAACACCCATCCGAAGTGCCTCTAATAAAAATAATGTAGTAAACAACTACCCACAAGCACTGTACTGAGTTGTGCAATGGACACTATACGCAGAGTGTCCACTCCAATACAGGCCTTGCAAACATCTCCCTGAGCGTGCAATGGTTGCCAAATGATAACCGTACACGACACCCGCTCCAGATGTTAACAAGTAAATATTAAACAACAATAAATAATGTGATCACAGTCCAACATAAACTTTCCTGTACTGAGTTGTGCAATGGTCCCTACACGCAGAGTGACCTCTCCAATACAGGCATTGCTAAAATCCCACTGAGCGTGCAATGGATGTCAAACGATAAACGTACACGACACCCACTCCAGATAATAGCAACAAATAAACTGTCTCAGGCAAAACAGACATTATAATAAAGAATAAAATAGACAATGAATGCTTTTGAATAGGTATGCTCAGTGAAAACTCACCAATTCTTTTACTGGCAATTTTTTTTATTATAATTTATTTTATGAAAAGTATCATTTATATTTTAACGAGAATAAACGAGTCTTACACCAGTAATCTCTAAACATGAAGAGAAATGTTATAAGGGGTAATGATTTCCCTTTAGTAAAAATATTTTTGTTTTTTCCACTCTTACTGTCAATGAGCACACCACGTTCTTTAAATTGAAAAGAATATTTTACTATATAACTAAATTAGTTTAAATAACTTGGTATCAGTGAGCATACCAAGCACTCTCTAAACGTGGTGAGAGAATAATGAACCCTCTTTAATAAAAATGTTTAAAGTACATTTTGATCTCTATTCTTGGTGACAATGAGCACTTACTCCATGTTCTTTTAGTTAAAAGGGTAATTTACTACAAAACTAATTGGCCATTTTTTTTTGTCATTTCAGAAGAAATCGATAATGCTTAGGGGGAAACTGTCAGTCAGTCAGCCAAATTCAACTGTAAGCAATGACGTTGTTAAAATTCTAGTTCGCCAAGAAGGCAGTGCGGAACATTGGGGACCAAATCTGCACAATGACTATTATTACGTTGGAAAAGCATTTTATCTTCTGGTTTGTCAGATGAAGACAAAAAGAAAACCAATGCTAAACACCCTCCTCCTGAAAACTTTCGAATTCTTACTGCTCCACAACTTAACCCGATTATTGAAAAAGCCGTTTTCAATTCAAATGTGTTAAAGGACCAGGGGTTAGCCAGTTTACAGGGCCAAGTAACGGCAAGCTTGGCTACTATTGGACACCTTTTTACCCTAGTATTATCCGAGGAAGTGGGTGGCAATAGGAAATATATTGAGATGCTGTATGACGCAAGCCTGTTATCGATTAATGCTTTCCACGAACAAACTGCGGCACGTAGGGACCTAATTGCAGTCGGTTTAAATAAAGACTTTCATGAAGCTCACATAGACATCCCTTCAGACTCTTTTCCAATCGGCGAAAATTTGGAGGAGCGTCTCAAAAAATCCAAAACCTGGGAAAGCACTGGAAAGACCTCAAACTTAAAGCAAGCTAAAGCTTCAAATAGGTCATCTGCTTTAAAGTGGAAAACTCCACTTCAACGTCAGAATGGGAGCCGTTGGGAGTGGAGTCAACAGTTATTAATTGGCTCACCTCGTTTCTTGAAAGATTGTCCTGGCCTGGGTCGAAGCATCGATGGACAGGAAGTTCAGTGCTGTGAGAGTATAAAAAACCTGGGCCTAATCAATGACATTAATCTCAGATTCGAGAAACACGTTTCGGAGGTATGCCAAAAAGTTTATATCAGTCTAAAATCTTTATTTCCATTCAAAAACTTCCTGGACGAAACCACAAAAAAAAAAAACAAATGCTTGTAAACTCCTTAGTGATCTCCCATTTTCACTATGCTGATGTGGTCTATAGACCCTGTTTGACGGGTGAGAGCTGCAAGAGACTACAGAGAATGCAGAACCACTGCATTCGTTTCATCACTAAGGTTCCATGTTTCCATCACACACCCCTTTTTATAGGCAACTCAATCTGCTAATACTGAATGAAATGAGTTTTAGCCATTTTACCTGCTTTGTGGTTAATGTGGTTAATTCTAGGGCCCTGGCTGATAAGCTGTTGAGAAAAAATGATACACACCTCAGACAGCACTGGCAAGTACACATTAATATTGACGTTCCGCGACCTCGCAGTGTAGCGTTCCGCTCAAGCTTCTCATACTTAGCACCCTACGTTTTCAATCAGATGTCGAGCTTGTTCCAAAAGGTACATCTAAAGAGTCATTAAAAAGAAATCTGAAGTGTGAGATTCTGCATAAAGCCGTCAAATTTAATTTTAATTTTATTTTGTTTTAGTGACTAATATTTACTCTTACTGTGTTATTTATTTTTGGTCGGGACTTGGTTTTGATACCACTGGTTTTAAGTGTACCCTGTCTTTTTGTGTACTGCTTTTGATTTTATTTTATATTTTGTGCACAATAAATGATTTTTGAATTTGTATTTGAATTTTTATGAGACAGCGCGCATGCAATAATGACAGTACAAAAACAACACCAACACTCAACGAGGCAAGAAATATCGTGGACGGCAAGTGAACCAGCAATAAAGGTATGCAGGAAGATTATTTTATTCACTGTGGTCCCATTTTATCAGGGCAAGTTGATTATTAGTTGTATCCAGTATATAATGCATTTCTTAGACAAAAGCAGGATGACTCAAACCGTTTGAGATTAAGTCTTAAAAACGTTAATAAACGTATAAAATGCAATCATTTTAAAATGGAACACCAGCGAACTATAGCCAGGTTGATGAGAAAAAATTGCTTTGTGTTCGGTGGACTTAAAAGATGTTTATTTCTTAATTTAAATCAACAAGTAATATAAGAAATTTTTAAGATTTTAATTTGAAGGGAGCCTATACGAATACAACAGTATGCCATTTGGCCTAAATATTACGCCTTTAGTTTTTATAAAATTGGAATTTTAAGGGAAAAGGGGTTTGTCAGTTATTTGCTCACACGACCTAGTTTTGTTGGGCGCTACATATGTTGAATGCTTAAATAATGTTACAGAAACTCTTAGCCTCCTGACTTCCCTTGGGTTTTTTTCCAAACTACGAGAAAAGAAAATTAGTCCCTTCTAAAACAATAGAATACCTCGGTTTTGTTTACAATTCTGTTGACAATGTCTGTCAGCGTACCACCAAACAAAATTGTTCAAACTTTACAATAAGTCAAAAAAATCTTCTCAGTTAAGCATGTTTCGATTAGGGATTTTGACATGTTTCTATGAAAATTGACATCTGTTTGCCCTGGGATTCGGTATGGTTGGCTGTACACCAAAGCATTCGAGCGGAGCATGATCAATATTTAGCATTGCGCAAGTCGGGTGAAAATTTTGATGAAAGAATGAAGATCTCGCCCTTTCACTCTGGTGATTTTCAGTGATGAGCTCGGAATTTACCTACAGCAAAAAATTTTATCCGGGCTGATATATTTAAATTAAAGATTTTTTCAGATGGATCAGAGACTGGTTAGGGTATTAGTTGTGAGGGAAAGAAAGTTCATGATTTTTGGTCAGAAAAGGAATAACAACACTATATAAACTATTTAGAACTTTTAGCTGTCTTCTATGGGTTGAAATGTTTAGCAGCGAATTTATCTAATTGAAATATTTTATGCCGCGTCGACAACTCGACTGCTCTAGATTATATTAATAAAATGGATGGCATATAATATCCCAAACTAGCCCGAACATTATGGCAGTGGTGCGAAGAACGAAATTGGTTTCTCTTTGCGTTATATATTAAGTCATCTGACAACAAGGTTGCTGACGCTGAATCTTGTAGTTTGGCAATGGAAACCGAATGTTCCCTGGACACATCAGCATTTGCTTAAATAGTTTTTAAGTTTGGTCAACCCGAGATTTATTTATTTGCCACCAAAAAAAAATACGAAATGTAAAAGTTGGCTAAGGGATCCAGAGGGTTTTGCAATTGACGGTTTTACTCTAAGCTGGAAAAATATCTACTTTTATGCTTATCTGCCTTTCTCATTGCTTTTAAAGATGTTAAACAAAATATTTTTTGACGAGGCAAGAGGTATCATCATCGTCCCTCTCTGCCCCTCTCAACCATGTTATCCTCTCTTTACGTCTCTTCTAGAAAGCAAGCCTATTATTTTCAGACCTAATATAAATGTAATGTCCTTTAACAGGATACCACAACCACTATGGAAAAAGATTACCCTGGTGGCAGGAATTATATCATCCAAGCATTGAAGGGAAGGAGTTCAGGAGTATTGCAGTATCAAAAGCATTTCTCACGTATCATTTTAAACAAGGGTCGTCCTTTAGCCCATTAAATTCCTAGAGAGCGGCACTTGCCCAGATAATATATCCAAGTTTACGTGAAGATTTTCGAATTAGAAGGTTTTTTAAAGGCTTAGCATCTTAGCTGCACCTAATATAAGGTTTTTTGTTTCACTTTATATTGATATTTACTTTAATAAAATTATCTTATAAAAAATGTTGCAACCTGCTATAAACAACTACAACTGTATTATTATTAGACGAGGCTGAAATATGATTGAGAGATTAGACGAACTAAGTGAAGTTTAATCCTAATTATATGAAACCTCGTCAAAGAAAATAATGTCCCACCCTCTTCCCAACCCAAAATATTTGCAATGCTTTAAATTGGAATGATTTAACCACGGACTGCCTAGCGCCGCCGGATTGGAAAGCACAACAAGCACAAAAATGTTACCATTAAAATGTTTGAGACAGGACACCAAGTGGAGTAACTACAACTATATTATTTTCTTCGACGAGGCTTCATATAATTAGGATTAAACTTCACTTAGGTAAGTTCGTTTAATCTCTCAATTATAATAATGTCTCTCAATATTATAATGTCAACTATTGACACTTGTTTTCTTTCATTAAATTTTTGAAAAAAAAAGTATGATAACACAATTTTTATATCTCACAATATACCTTAATATTATTCAAATGCTTTTTACATTTTAGTTTACGTCTAGATATACGAATTTATATTACAGGTACATTTAAATACCCCTGGTCCCTAAAGGTTTAATTTAAATGTTTACAGAAATAAACACACAATATTTGATCAGTTGTAAACATAAACATAATGATAAACCGAGTATAATGTTTCTTTGAATAATTTCAATATTTTAATTTTTATTAAAAAATCTTTGGTAATTAAAATATAGCAATTTTCACTTAATTCAGAAAATCACAGAAATATTAACATTCTATTATATTGTAAACCGTGATTGGCGCTATATATTGTGTAGTTTTTCTTTACATACGATTCTTAATTATTTATAAAATTCATTTAATGGTTTAAGTACAATAATTTTAAGGGATCATATGTCTAAATCTTCAAGAAGCTATTAGGTCGAGCCTTAAACTTTGACACCCTGCATGTAGACCACACCCGGTGCGTTTGACGAGGGTATGCCAGTATCAATTTTTGATCAAAGTGTTATGAACTTTCATACCAAAAAATCAGCCAATTACGCGCAGATCCATTTTCCAGAAGAATCATTCATGGTCATTAGATTTTAGAAGTGGAATGGAATAATAAAAATAATGGGAAAATAAATCCTCTAAAGAAATATTTTTTTAACACTGGTTATTTAAAACACAAATATCCGCATCTATATATATATATATATATATATATATATATATATATATATATATATATTATAGTATTTTCAAGTTTTTAGTGCCTTTAATGAAAGTTTGTTTATAAAGAGGTTTTTTTTACAGAAATTTATTCTAAAATTTTTTGTTGTCTTATTCTTTATGTTCGAATTTGATTGGACACGTGGATGTAGGCGAGTTTAAACGTGCGATATATTAAAAAAATAGTGGGATTTAAACGTGCCGTAATTTTAATTAATTAATAATAATTAATTATAATAATTAATATAATAATAATAATAATAGTTAATTATATTAATAATAATAGTTATTAATAATAATCCCCTACATACTTACCAATTTTGAACCAAATCGGTCATACTTAGATGAAACCACCTCCACCCCCCTCGAGAGGAGAGTAATCCTCGACCCCAAATATTCCTATAATCAATTTTGAACAACATCCTGCTTATATGGTACCACCCCCCTCTAAGTGGGGGAAGCTGGCAGCTTCACAATAACAGTTTGACAAAATTAACTTCAGAAAATTTGTCCCAAACCTACTAACAAACTAACCTTAAGTTAATTAAAAGCTTCTAAAAGAGTAATGAATTACCACGTATAATAAATGTAAACACTGTAAACAAAACATTCAGGACCTCGTATAATTATTGAAAGCTAAAAACTCTATTTTAATTTAAATCGGAACTATATTGAAATAAATTAATATTTATAATAATAATAATAATTAAAAAATATGTATTTACCTCATTAGGCCAAAAAGATAAAAGCAAAGCTCACCACTATTCTTATGGCAGAGAACAATGACGAAAAAAAAGCACTAAAAACTAAAAAATAATATTTTATTCCAGATTGAAAGAGTGTTAAAGTAATAAAGGTCATGTCTATTCAGTGAGGCATATATGGCACTCAATATATAAATATATCTGATTAAATAACTAAGAATTCGTTTGACTTGAAACATTGAAAATTTGATTTCATAAAGTCAAATTTTCAGTGTGGAATAAAATTTTCTTTTTTTCCTTTTTTGTACTTGTCGTATTATTGTAAATATAAACAACACACTTACTCCGTAAGGACTTGCAACAATAGTGATCAACCATTACTTGCTTTTTAGTACTCTCTCGGATGTTTCAAAAATCTCATGAGAAACAGCAAATCAAAACCACTCAAATTATAGTATCGCTACAGTTTTTCGTTTTTTCTTAGAAGTGTTTCAGATAAAGATATACAATTCTTCAATATCCAAAAATAATAACTAGAATTATTACAAATTTGATCCGCAGACGCGCTTACAGCAGAACATGCCAGTGGAAGAAAATTAACTTAGAAATTCCACTCGGTTTATCTCAGAAACTATCACATAAAGAAAAAATTAATAGGATCATTTTTGGACATGATATCCCGACATGTATCTAATATATTTTGGCAGATATTGACAAAAACACAGATTTTGCACGTTTTTTTTTTATCTTGCGGAGAGTCTAGCAATGTAAGCTTTAACAAGTTCGAAAGACCTACAATATGCCATAGGAACATTATCAGGACATCCCCAGATGACCCTTAATTTTTGACCAAAATTTGAAGTCAATACGTTAAGTAGGTTTTTAGCTACGCCTTGGACTGACAGACAAACAGACCAACGGAATTGAGAAAACATATGTTTGGCATCTAGGGACGCTAAAACGTGAATATATGTAAATCTTGGGAGGGTGATTTTCTTCACTATTACAAATATTTTAATTGGACGCCATTTCGTTCCGCCACCTTCGTAATTCTATGGCAGAATTTTACCAGTTCATCTCTATACCATAATTAATTGTTTAAATTCCAAATCTATCCATTAGGTAGATTTTTTAGGCTGAATTTTTAAATATTTTATTAAGCCGCTATCTTGGTTTCGTACCAAAATTTTACTAGTTAGTTCCTACATAATACTTGGTTTTTATGTAAAATTTGAAGCAAATTAGATAAATAGTTTTTTACTAATAATTTTTTTAACATTTTACTAGGTAAAAATATTTTGCATATATGCGTTCTATATGCTTTTATAGATTAAATAGCAAACACCACATTATTATAGTAAGCGATATGGAACTTCAACAGAAAATGAAATATGGCGTTTGTCTTTAAAAATTTTGTTAAATTGGTTTGTGGAAAAGAGAAAAAGTAGTTTTCAGTTATTCAATTACCAAAAAAGAAAGAGAAAACAATTTAACCAAAATAATACTGACTTTCCTATAATCTACAGCAAAACACCAACTGAACCAAGTACAATGAACAAAACAACATAA